>CALNXI010005752.1:0-10053 GCA_942486025.1 Porites evermanni | reverse complement strand
TGTAGGGGTGATCGTCCCATTCATGTCAGTTATGATATTGATTCACTGGATCCAAAGGAGGCCCCAAGCACAGGGACACCAGGTTAGATTCTCTTGGCAATGCAGGGTGTAGCACAGTAAAATATAACCCAATTGAGCTGTCATATATGCTTTGGCACTGTTTATTAATCTAGATACTGTTCTAACATTCTGAGCGTTTCCTCTGTTTTTAGTGAAAGGAGGCTTGACATTGGATGAAGGAATTTACATCGCTCAAATGGTGGCTGAAACAGGTTTGTTTACACCGAATAACAATCCCAAGTGTAAATAAGCAAAAATGCACTAATGTTGTTTCTTTCTTTTTTACTTTGTTTGCTTGTTTGTTTTTTCTTTCCAGATTAACACAATCCTTTTACAACAGCAATTTTCAATACCATTAATTTGACCAGAAATTCTTTGAAAATTCCATTTAACTCTCTCTAGCAATGATAAATTGTTTGAATTTTAAAAGTCGCAGAACTTGGCTATCATTGCTTATTTCATAGTTATCAACTCTGCATAACTTTTACAGTCAAGGCAGGTCAAACGTACCCCCCAAGATTCTATTAATGAATTGATTATTTGAGAAATGACCCGTTACTCGTTCCCGTTACTAGTGTCAAATTCAAATCGGCATTCCTGCGTAATGAGCAGTGAATATTTTATAAGAACTTATCTGTATCTGGTCAGATTGACTATCTTTGAATGGTTAAAATTGCTTTGAACACATTTACATCAAGCTCTGGAAAAATGAGGAGGTAGATACTTAATTAACTGCCTTGCTTGTGAATTCACAGGTCATTACACATGCAAAATGCAGATATGAACCTGAAATCTACTACCAACGGCTTTCGAGTAATAAATTCATTGATGGAATCTTCGGAGGTACGCTTGACCTGGCCTGACTGTACCAATCTCCATGCTGAAGACTGTCATACTAATTATCTGTTATTTCTGCCTTATTGTAGGGTGCCTCTCTGCCATAGACATGGTGGAATTTAATCCAGCAATAGGAAGCGAGGAGGAAGTGACAAGAACTGCCATAAATACAATGGAACTGATTAACATATTACTCGGCAAGAAAAGTCACCTCACAGAGGCTCCATTGCCTCCTGTGGATGAAAACAAAGTTGATGTCAATAATGGAGTTGTAAATTAATCTTTTGCAAAAGTTGGGGGTGGGATGGGAGGCTGTTAAGGGTCAGGGGAGAGGTGGGAAGATTAAATCTTAATTCCTTGATAGTGAAAAACACACTACTGCGGGCTATATTATTGGTACTTCCATATGAGTAGATCAAGGAAAAAGTCACCATTTTTGGACAGTGTGAGCACCAAAGACACGTGCCCCAGGGCATTCCAGGGTGTGAACTCTCAGAAAAATTCCTGCTCCTTTCATCTTTTTTTTTGACAATTTTCTGTAAGAAGGTCAGTTTTGGAAAGTTGATTACAAAGCACTTTAGCTGATGTAACGTTATTGTGTAAAGTGTTTTATTTAAGCTCAGTTACTTGTGCCGTTATTTATCGTTGCCTATTGTGTGCAATATTTGAGCAATGTAAATAATTTTAACAAAGTTGGCCTGAAATAACAGAAAGGAAAAGTAACCAGCAGGTTGTAAGCTTAAATGCAAATTATAAATTTTTATTATGTACCATGTGCAGTTCCATGATTTTTAAATGTACGATGAATTATTGTAATTACCAAATAACAATCACGAAAGCAACAACAATATTCGCTACAAATCTCAATACTCAAGTCGCTTTAGAGAGGAAGAAGCCATGTATTCTGTAAAATATAGCTGAATATCATGCGTACTTGTATATGTAAGACCTATGAAGTGTACAATACACGATAAGCTGACAGAAGAGTTTGTATGGGAAATAAAACTCAGAATAAATACTAGACTCAACAGACTGGGTAGATTTCTCATTAAAGAGCATAGAGCAGTGATGCCGGGAATTGTTCCGTCTTTCCACGAGGTTTCAGCGCTATTTTTATGGTTTTGGATATATTTACTAAGTCAACCGGTAGAATCCACACACAATGGTATACCGAAGTTGCATCTGTCAGTTCCAGCTACCCTCAACACCCCTCGGGTAACTGAGGGGGCGTTTGGGCACCTTCTCAATCGAGCATTAGCAAATATAGCGCTGCCTAACTCCAGAATAGACAAGTGCCCAAAAGCCACCCTAGGGCCGATTGACACGCGCGTGTTGACTCGAAATACAAACATTGACGACTTTGTTACGAGGAGCTAGCAATTTGACGCAGATTAACTTGTCTGTCAAGGACTGAGCAAACCTGAAGATTCTTCTAACTGTTGTGCGCCCTTCAGTCAGGTATTTGTTTTACCAGGCTCTCTTTGTCAATTCGGACATGGAGCCGGTGGCTTTGCCGTTTCTTCAAGAGAGTTCTAGTCAAGGCTCAAGTTGATGGAGATGGTGGAACCGAGTTAGGTGCATTCGTTCACTACCTCGAGAGTGTGGTCGCCGATTTTAATATCGGGGGTTTGGCTGACACACATGGTTTATCTTGAGGCTGATTGGACAGTGGCCGAAGAGTGGATGGCCTCCCTCATGAAGTTCCATCGGGAGATAGCATGCTGACCCTGGGGGTACTCGAGGGCTTTCTCTACCTCGCTGAGGAATTTGCGCTGATGCTCTGAGTCAGAAGTCCCGGCTGAGTTTATGCGGGGAGTTTCTTGGTTGCACACCAAGGCATGATCACTATCGCATTCGGCGCTGTGGTAGCTGCGAGTAGAGAGAACGTTGGGCAGGCTGCGTCGTCTGGTGATTACTAGATTAAGCTGGTACCATGATCTTTGGGACCGAGAATGTTTCCATGAAACATGATGTTGCGGCTTCCCTTCAAATAAGGTGTTGATTATGCACAGATTGCGCGTGGAGCAGAGCTCCAAAAGTCATAGTCCATTTTCTTTCATTTTGCCGGTCAGATCCATCCCTGGCATTGACGTCGCCAAGGAGCAGAAGCTTCTTGCCTCCAGCTCATTTCTCTGTACAACTCCTCGTAAAAGCGGTCTTTAATGTCTTCAGGCGCGCTCAGAGTGGGGACATGTATACTAAAGAGGTTGACAGGGCCAGCTGTATGTAGGTATGTATTTATACTTGTAGATTCAATGAAGACTAAAGGCAGGCGAAGGGATAGGATGCGTACGACTGTATGCTCAATGATTTTATTCACCTTTTCGTAGGTCATTCGTGAGTGAGGTTAATAATATATAGAGGATATTACACGGTGGCGAGAAGATATGAATTTTATGTTCGAGTGGCAAGAACAATATCTCACGAGTGAGCGAAGCGAACGAGTGAGATATTGTTCTTGCCACGAGAACATAAAATTCATATCTTCGAGCCAACGTGTAATGTTCTTTTTATTATATGGAGAAACCAATTCAACAAAAGCAAAAGGCGGGAATCGTGACGTCATTGAACGATACGACACTCACAAAGGTGACATACGGAAAATACGCCACTCGGGTCCCGGATGAAGTGGCGTATGGAATCTACGAGTGGTTTAGTTCCCAGTAAAACACTCTCCTCCATATAATAAAAATGGCTATCCTTCAAACGTCCTGTGGTCAGTAAGTTCTGTTGCTATTCTCACATATCAAAGAGGGTGTGATATTCTCACGTAATTGTATATGTGTATCCCTTTTTCATCATCCTCGGAGACCCAGGGGCAGTCAGTCAGTTTTCAAGCACAGGCGGAGGAGCCCCTGGGTACCGACTCTCACCGGACCATTTCCAAACGGTCAAGTGAATGCTGGCTCCTGATTGGGCACAAAAAATGCTTTGTATTATTGTGCCCAATCGGGGAACAGCATCTCCTGAGTTCTTTTCGAGAGTTCGTACACGACGCGACAGCTATTGACTCGATCACGGCTTGTCTGGCTTATGCACCAAACAAATGCACTCAGTCAGGAAACTTTCAGTTTGATATAAACACTTTATTTCAAAATACTGGTTGGTTGTCTTTACACTAGGCTGTTAAGTAAGACTTAAGAGCCGCTAAGTTTTACTTAACCAAAAATGCGTGTGTGAAGGCCTAAGTAAAATCTCAAGTAACTTTGCTTTGCATCTCATTAAAGTCGGAAAGTTGAAACGATTCAAGAAAGTTTCAAGCGACTTGAAAACCATCCTTATGGCCTACTTAGCTGACTTGCGGTTTTGCGGTTTCTTGAGCTTTGAGAAAGGCGAGACATGTCAATCAATCTTAATTTTGTTGCGTGGGAAAATAACCTGAAGTAAAAAAGAATCGGTTGTGTGTGAAGCTTTATTTTACTTGAAGTAATTAAAATTTACTTGTCTTGAAATATTTCTTAGCTTATTTAGGCTCTAGTGTAAAGACTACCACTGTCTACCCGAAAACTAAAGACGCTTTTCCAAAAATACAAGCTTGAGCTTACAACAGGTATTCACACTTGCATCGATCATGCCTTCGTAGATCTTAAGGAGTTTAAGATTCCACGACAGCTGACAGCCACGAACACGTCGCATGAAAAGTGAATTCACATTTTTCCAGTCTCTATCGTGATTATCCCAACTCGCTTACTTTGTCAAATGCAAGCGAACTCTTCTGGAGCTGATTTTCTATCAACCATATCCAAGTTCATAAAGAGAAAGAAAATTTTGTCATTGTTTGTTTACCTTCTTCACAAAACCTGAAATTAGGCATCTTCACGTGGTAGTCGTGCAGTGACGGCAAAGAAATCTGCAAAATGCGTGATGCACGTGCAAAGTTGTTGTTTTGCCTTGTCAAGCTATTGCTTTTTTATTATCTCGTCGCCGCCGCATATCTTAAACTTCCTATTACCTGATTATTTACGATACATTGTGATCCGTGAGAAACAGAATTTTCTCAGTGCAAAATGAATTGTTCCTGCTGATAGCATCCGAAACGTTTTTCGACTCATCGGTAGGTCCTTCGTTTCTGGTTAGGAAAGTAGAAAATGGAAGTTTCCCTTGTACGCACAAGCTTGGTGAACGAACCGGGCAACTGTGGCGACATAATACCCATCGTGTACGAACTCACGAAAAGAACTCACGAGAAACTGTTCGCCGATTGGGCACAATAATACAAAGCATTTTTTGTGCCCAATCAGGAGCCAGCATTCACTTGACCGTTTGGAAATGGTCCGGTGAGAGTCGGTACCCAGGGGCTCTTCCGCCTGTGCTTGAAAACTTTCGTCGCGCCTTTTCTCCCGGCCCGACTGACTGCCCCTGGGTCTCCGAGGATGCTTTTTCATTGAAGATCGGTATGAACTTATATTTCCAGTAAGGTACCATTTACTGTGTATAGCAAGAGAAGCTGTCTCGGGGGGGAGGATCACTCGCCTACTCAAGCTACACTAGGCGAGTCAACTTTCCATACATTTCCCTATAAAAATGGGCAAAACGTTTTCATGAGGAACAAAAAGTTGGCTTGGCTAGAAGGGTAACCCGTCTACCCTGTGAACCTTTTTCGATACCATAGTTCCCCTCTTGGCCAGGTCAACTTTTCTCCGCATAAACACTTTGGCTCGCCCAGCCAGCTGGGTCAACTCGGTCAAGGCAAAACAATCAGAGCATGCGCGAGTATACAATTGGCTCCAGCAAAGGTTGAGCAAAGGGGTTTTAATAGGTAATGGGAAAAGGTTGGAAAAAGGGTCAACTTTTTCCTCATATAAACGCATAAAAGTTTTTTCGGCTTGGCGGGTGGCCCTCTTCCCCGGGACATCTTTCTTCATTTAATGGGGACCTAAGAATTAAGACATTATTCGAGCATTTCGAGCATTATCCGTTTACTAATTCCAAGGAGACAGACTTCAAATAATCGTTACTCCTGCAATTATCTACATGCAGTAGCCGCTCATCATAAGGATGCCTAAAATGCGTGCAATAGACCTTTTTACCGATACGGCGGCCATATTGAATTAATTAGATTTAAGGCGTATTATGGGATGCCCAGGGGGCATTAGCACGATCCGATTTAAGTGCACTTTTCGGGGCAATATTTCTTTAAGTTTTTCTAGAAAAAGATTGTAATGGGAAAAAAAGATCGATCGTTCTGCGGTGTTTGGATGTAATAACGATCGCCCTTTTCCCGAGAAATATACAGTGAACTTCCCTTTTTGCCCAAAAAGCGCGTATAAATACTGAGCGAGGGCCCCCTGGGCATCCCACAATACTCCTTAAATCTAACAAATTCAATATGGCCGCCGTATCGGTAAAAAGGTCTATTCACTCTATTTAGCCATAGTTGGTTACGGCTCCTTTAGGCATGAAACATTTGAATTTCAAATCACTATGGCGGCCATGTAATAAGGTTTTATTTAATGTATGATGAAAAATCAGTTATGGAAAAGACAAAACAAAATTGAGACAAAATGTAAAAATTATGAAATAGTTTGATCACTATTATTGTGATCTCGACGCGTTTTCTTTGTGAAAAGGTATAAGGTTAAAGGATAGAAATGCTTGTTGCAGTTGGGGTCATGTATGTAAATAAGTTAGTTGGCAGTATAAGCAAATCAGGCGTATCTTAATCCAACTAATTATGTTATAGATGTTTTCTCTGTTTGGTGATGATTTCAGTCGTATCCGAAATCAACACAGTGTTAACAACGACAGTTAAATAGATGGCCGCTGCAACGTGGATTACGAGAGTAGCAAAACGAACAACGTTTTTCCGCCCAAGGGAAACTAAAAAATTACTCCNTACATGCAGTAGCCGCTCATCATAAGGATGCCTAAAATGCGTGCAATAGACCTTTTTACCGATACGGCGGCCATATTGAATTAATTAGATTTAAGGCGTATTATGGGATGCCCAGGGGGCATTAGCACGATCCGATTTAAGTGCACTTTTCGGGGCAATATTTCTTTAAGTTTTTCTAGAAAAAGATTGTAATGGGAAAAAAAGATCGATCGTTCTGCGGTGTTTGGATGTAATAACGATCGCCCTTTTCCCGAGAAATATACAGTGAACTTCCCTTTTTGCCCAAAAAGCGCGTATAAATACTGAGCGAGGGCCCCCTGGGCATCCCACAATACTCCTTAAATCTAACAAATTCAATATGGCCGCCGTATCGGTAAAAAGGTCTATTCACTCTATTTAGCCATAGTTGGTTACGGCTCCTTTAGGCATGAAACATTTGAATTTCAAATCACTATGGCGGCCATGTAATAAGGTTTTATTTAATGTATGATGAAAAATCAGTTATGGAAAAGACAAAACAAAATTGAGACAAAATGTAAAAATTATGAAATAGTTTGATCACTATTATTGTGATCTCGACGCGTTTTCTTTGTGAAAAGGTATAAGGTTAAAGGATAGAAATGCTTGTTGCAGTTGGGGTCATGTATGTAAATAAGTTAGTTGGCAGTATAAGCAAATCAGGCGTATCTTAATCCAACTAATTATGTTATAGATGTTTTCTCTGTTTGGTGATGATTTCAGTCGTATCCGAAATCAACACAGTGTTAACAACGACAGTTAAATAGATGGCCGCTGCAACGTGGATTACGAGAGTAGCAAAACGAACAACGTTTTTCCGCCCAAGGGAAACTAAAAAATTACTCCAGCTGGGGGCAATGCCTGATGCACGTAGAGAGTTCAGAGTAAGTTCAATTGAATTATTGTTGCTGTTGTTGCGTGTCTCAGTTTTTGGATGCTAATTACTCGTTAACTGTCGTTGCAGTTGTATTCAACAGTTTCTGAAAAAGCACCTAAACATGAATTTCAAGAAAAGCCGAGATTTCCGGGCGCTGCGAATGCGCATTATACCGAGAAAATGGATTTTCTTAATCCCGATGATGGTCAAATTATCCCAGTGTATAGAGTCATGGATCTAAATGGAAACGTCTTGAATGAATCACATGATCCTAAGGTACGATGATCAAATAATTATGAGATTAAGTGTTCTAAAATCTAGTTTTCTTTTCAATTTGAACTGTAACTGTTATTTACTAGTGAAAATGTAATGTAAGTATTCAAAAAATTTTGACCCCTGTATCTGGAGGCAAAAAGTCGGCTTTGAGGAAACTTACCCGATACGCAAGTACGTACCTGAAAAATGTGGTGGCTTTAAAAAGAAATGCCACAATCTATAAGGCACGGTCATAATTTGTTGAAACACTTTCGAAAAACACAAAATGCACCATTAGAAGTCTTTATGGGGTACACATATTGCCGGCTTTCCTCGACTCCCTAATGTTTGTTTCAAGGGTTTTCTTGGGCATAAATGCTTTCGAAATCAACACTGTAGGCCAGAAAAGGCGGGGAGGGGGGCAAAATTCGTTAGATTCAACGATTAAGACCAGGAAAGGAGCCGCTTTCAGAGCCAGTTTAACTTGTAAAATGAATGCATCATTTATTCATCCATTCTTGGATCACTGTTTCTCTGCATCATTGGTTTTGTTGCGCACGAAAAGGGAACGCTCTCATAGAATAAAACCTGATAGACTAGAGAAAGTTCATTATCAGTGTTTCTTAAGGCGATATGTTTGAGAGGCAGAATTAAGTAAGCTACAATCCCCCTATCGTGCTCTAAATCGTGCTCGAGTCCCGCTTTACCTAAGTAAATGTCGAACAACGTTCTGAAGATCGTGGTCACGCGATAGTAGTATGCTGTTAAAATGGGTTTCCCAATTACCACGAATCCACCAACTTTATCTCGTTATGGATTATTATTGATTGGTATTATTCTTGTCTGTGTTTTTCCCTAGCTGAAAAAAGAAACCGTACAAGATATGTACAAAAAGATGATCCTTTTTAATACAATGGAGCGTATCCTATATGAGGCACAACGACAAGTATGTTTAATCCGAATCCATATTGCATGGCGGCGCGAAGATACGAAATTTCTCTTGGAGTGCGAACGAGAGAAATATTATTCAAAACCCGAGAAAAGAAATATCGTATCTCCAAGCTGCCATGTAATGTTTTATTTATTGTATGAACACCAATTAATGCCAAACCATGTGAAAGGCGCGATTTATTATGTAGCCATAGCAACGGCGATCTTTTCAGGCGTGAAGAAATCGTCCTTTTTCGGGAAAGCTTGCCTGGTATTTCATGGGTGTTTATATAATGAATATATGTATATTGTAGGCGATTGGCTTCCCTTTCAAAATATCAGAAACTAAAACATATAATTATTACAATTTTACAGACGCCCGGTTTGCTCGTTGGTAGAGTGTCGGTCTGCTGAATATGAGGCCGTGAGCTCGAACCCCAGCAGGACCTCTAAAAGGTCTTTAAAAAACCTAGTAACAACCAATGGTTAGAGAGTGGCGACAACGATCGGAGGTCCAAAACGCTCTTGCTCGAGCACTGTGCTTTGCGTAAGTTTGCACGTAACACATGATAAAAACACGTGTGATCAGGTTACGACTGACAAAAGGCCAAAACGCGCCTGATCAAAGTGCGTTCTGTGTGCATTCCATTCATTCTTAGTTGGAGTCCAAACGAATAGATGGGCAATAACTGGTAAGACTATGCTAGCCGCGATTAAAACGCCTTTTTCAGGTCAGATGATAGTGTCATTGCCCGGCGGCGTGAAACCATTGGCCTTGTCTCCTTTAAATAACCATGCACACCAGTTGGAAGGAAAATGTAAAAGAATCCTTGACACTGTTCGGAAAGTGTAGGGGACCTAGGCTCCGGTGTTATGGTCTATCCGACTTGTCCCTTCATCATCACTTGTCTGTGTGGGCGAGGTGCGGGCCCTGAGGGGATCAGACAGGAACCGGCTTAAGCGGATGCAGAATGCGTCTTTAAACACGCTGTCGTCCAATCTCACCTCTCCGGTTCCTATGCTATTCAGCCACTGGCTGGAAAGAGAGGAACACCGGCACCATTTGCATTTTTATTTCACAGGGACGGATATCATTTTACATGACAAACTATGGTGAAGAAGGCACTCATTTTGGTAGCGCGGCTGCTCTGTTGCCTGAAGATGTAATATTCGCCCAGTACCGTGAGGCTGGTGTGCTGATGTCAAGAGGCTTCACAATAGACGAATACATGAGCCAGTG
>CALNXI010005750.1:0-10058 GCA_942486025.1 Porites evermanni | reverse complement strand
TTTTGATAATTGCGTCTACACGACTTCAGTGTGGCATATCCGCCGCTGAGTGGATGATTCACCCATCCAGAAGAATACGCTACTGGCGATTTACATTCATTTTCTGATTACTAGTTAGTAAGCATGTGCAAACAGAGCCTGCGATGTGATTTCACGACATTTCTGAATATTGTTGTAGCTTTGTCGAGTACAATGGCCATTCCTGCCTATACTTTGTCTCACCAGGCACTTGTTCGCGTCAGACGAACCTAAAATCGACTTTGACGACTTTCGTCTCGAACTTGAAGATTTCATAATCAGAATGAGATTGAGTCTTCAATCTTTTGAAATGGCTAATTGTTGTCGTCAAATTAGCACAACGCATGCGATAAGAATGGCGATAAAAGCAAGCAAAGTTGCAAACAGAACATTGTAGAGTCATTGTAATGTCCACCATTTTGAATTCGAGAGTTTTCATTTGAGACTGAACTCGCATTTACGACGTAATTGACATCAAAATACCCATTGTCAGTCGCCCACACGAAATAACCAAATCCGTCGGATCCAAAAAAATCCACTCCGGAAAGCGGTTTCAAAATATGCGGTTCACTGGTTTCGTCTGGACGGAAGGCTGTTTCGTATAAAAAAAGTACGCGGTTTCGAAAGTATCCGGATTTGTGTGGACGGAACGTTTGTATACAGACGGCCGCTTCGCTTTTAGGCTTTTATTGCAATAAAAAACCGGAGCACTCGCAGTTATACGTCTCTTGCAAACAGTTAAACTTGCCCAGTTCTAGACTAAGTCAGAAATCCCTTAAGAGCTCTGCGGTGATTGCAGCTAAATAAGAAGCGAGTGATTGGGTTGATCACACAAAATGCGGAGATAAGAATAGAGCCGAGATAAGCGTATATATCTGAATTACAGGAATATGTAATAACCGTAAGCAAACAAAGAGATATCAACTCGTTAATGAAGTAGGGGTCCAGTGAAGATAAGCCAACACAATAGCGATGGCCATCTTACACACGTTTCTGTTTCTTCTTGTCCTCTGTTCCTCGGCGTTGGCTGTCTGTTCACCTGGATGGGCTTGCTTTTTAAGTTTGATCAGGATGATGGAGTAAAGTGCAACCAGCAGGACCGGGATGAAAATAAAAATGGTGGAAATTGCAAGGCGGTAAATATCTAAGGCCTTCTTCGGCTTACGCATCCACATCTTCATTTCTTCTTCTTCCTTTCTCATTTCTTCTGTGTATTCTGTGTATTTCGAAAGCAACATGCGTGGCCAAAAAAAGTCATGTGATGCAATACATACATTACAGATCATCTTTCTTCCAAGGAAAGAAGGATGCCATAACACATTGACTTTGCTAGGGTGAAGTTATATTCGACAAGAATTTCAGTATATTTGAGATGAACCATTAATACAATGGGCATTGTTCGTCTACCAAATGTGTCATTTGTGGTGTCCTACAAGGTTCCATTTTGGACCTCTATTGTTGTTCACCTCTATTGCCTTCACTTGTTTGGCCAAAGAGGAAACAATTTAAAAATTGTTCAATTTTTGACCCAAACCATGCAACAATCGATATTTTTGTAGCAAAAAATGGCTTTTTTTCTACAGTGTGTGTAGAATATTACCCAACAATATTATAATATTTCTTCACCTGTTGTGCTAAAAAAGAAACCATTTTTAAATTAAAATCATAGGTTAACCCGAACTTTTCCTCATTTGTGTTTTTTGAGCAAAACAAGCCAGAAAATATCGTTTTTTGATATACTGAATAGAAAAGAATACTTTTTAGAGCAGAAAAGTGAAGTTTTGAAAAAGTCCAGAAAATCGAAATTTGCCAAAGGGTTAGTCCCTGGCTTTGTCAAAAAAATCGTTCTTTTTCTCATTTGTGTTTTCCGGGCAAAACAAGCCAGAAAAATCGTTCTTTGACATTCCGGATATAAAAGAACGGTTTTTAGACCAGAAAAGTGAAGATTTAAAAAAGTCCAAAAAATCGAACTTTCAAACAGTCAAGATTTTAAAGAGGAATTACAAGGAACCAACTTTTAACTCGTGCATTTATTTGATATTCGCCTTATATCTTCTTATTTTTCTAGTCTTTATAATATTTATTTACAGTAAGCGAAAAAATTTAAAAAATAACAATACTCTTGGCCATTTTACGCTCTTTATTAATGTATCAATTAAAATAATTGAGATTACGAAAAAAATTACTTAATAATGCTCGCGGCGGAAAGGAAACACCATAACGTTAGTTAAAGTAACTAGGAAAAGGACGCACTTACTTAAAAATCAAATACTCATAATTTTCACGTAGACCAGAAGTTGCTTTTTATATCGCCCCCCCCCTCCCCCACCCCTTCCCCTCCCCCCAAATTTTGCATAACAATTGTCTTCAATTTCTCTTGATACCCATGAGAAATTGGAAACAATGGTTATGTAACCTCTTTTTTTGGGGGGGNAGTCAAGATTTTAAAGAGGAATTACAAGGAACCAACTTTTAACTCGTGCATTTATTTGATATTCGCCTTATATCTTCTTATTTTTCTAGTCTTTATAATATTTATTTACAGTAAGCGAAAAAATTTAAAAAATAACAATACTCTTGGCCATTTTACGCTCTTTATTAATGTATCAATTAAAATAATTGAGATTACGAAAAAAATTACTTAATAATGCTCGCGGCGGAAAGGAAACACCATAACGTTAGTTAAAGTAACTAGGAAAAGGACGCACTTACTTAAAAATCAAATACTCATAATTTTCACGTAGACCAGAAGTTGCTTTTTATATCGCCCCCCCCCTCCCCCACCCCTTCCCCTCCCCCCAAATTTTGCATAACAATTGTCTTCAATTTCTCTTGATACCCATGAGAAATTGGAAACAATGGTTATGTAACCCTTTTTTTTGGGGGGGGGGGGGAGAACAAGGTGCATTGTGGTCTCGATGAAAATGGTCAATACGTCACTTTTACATTTCCCATAGTGCACCATATTTGCCCCCCAAAATTTTACATAAGTATTGTTTTCAATTTCTCTTGAGACGGCTGTAATACCCAGGAGAAATGAGAAACAAAGGTTATGCAAAAATTTGGGGGACAAATATGGTGCACTATGGGAAATGTGGAAGTGACGTATTGCGCTTAGATAACTACAGCCAACTTCAATTCGAGTGGAACTAATTGGTTCTAATGTGTGCCTATTTAAGCCGGGCTGGTTTGTTCTCGCTAATTGGAAAAGCTGTGACAGTATATGTTAAGCCGGCGACTTCGACCTTAACAAGTGCACCACGACCTCTCTCATATGAACTACCTAACACTATTAACTATTACTCAGCAAAACTTAATAACTGAAACGGTCACAATATCCTCTATCCTCTTTCTAAAGTAATCCTAATTATGAAAAATAACTATCTTTAATTTGACTTCACGTAAACAAAATAGCAGCAACTTCTTATCTTTCAGACACAACCAGATTGTCGTTCTTGCACTAAAGTGCTATTAGAGACCTTTAGATTCTAGGACGAGAAAGAATACGAGTACGAGATTTGACTTAAAGTTTTTTCGCGTATTCTCGAAGAATAGACACCCACGAAAGCTTCATTGTACTTTTTTTGATTAGGAAAGATAGTACTGTTATCTATATTGATCGAGGATAAGCCCTCTTTCGATCGGAAAATGATCAGACTTCTAACATTTGATAACTCGTTTCCGCTATTACGACATTCTCGCTAAAACTCGTAGTAGAATGACGACGGCTATCACGTTTTTCTGCCAAAATGACGCTGCCTCACGCGCGAGCACTACTTAGTATTGAGAAAATCTCTTCCTCGTAGTCGTACTCGTCTTAGAATCTAAAGCTCTCCATTAAAAGATCTAAACCCGGTCTTCACTTCCTCAGTTACACCGTTCCTGCATGCACGCGCCACTACTGAAGAAGGGTTTTATAACCGAAGAAAATCTGCTTTTTAAAGCACTTCTAGCACTTCTTAGTGTGTCACGCATCACGGACGAAATTTTCGTTTACAGTTAAACCACATTCAAAAGTAATCTACTTAAATTCTGCTGCTCATGGAAGTATATAGATTTAACACTACTAATATTAGAGATCTGAAGATTCGAGCTCGTAGACTAGTAGGAGGACGAGACTTGACTTAAAGTGTTTTCCGTACATTCTTACAAATAGATACCTCGGAAAAGCCTCACTTTACTCTTTTTACGCCATCTCTCGATCGCAAAATGCAACAAAACTTATAAAAGTTGACACGTAGAATGACAGTGGCTATCATGTTTTCCCGCCAACATGATACTTTCTGCACACGCGCGCACTTCTTGGTATTGAGAAAATCTTTGTCTCGTAGTCGTCCTCCTCTAACAATTTTAAGATCTCTTTTTTACTTTAACGAAGCAGGTAGCATTTTATCCCCTTTTTTTCTGGTTTTCATTTCCTTTAACGTGGTAACGTATTTTCTGCAAATGTCAGATTCCACGCACACTTCAGTTCCTTACTAAAACACGAACCCTATATCATTAGATTCTGTAAGTATTGCTGGTTCAACCAGTCTTGAATATAATATCAACTTTCATGGCTTGCAGGGATGATAATACTATTCCTCTATATCCTCACAGAAATGACAAAGACGAAATAACACCCGAGAACATTCGGGTTCACGCGAGTCCATTAACGTAAGCGTGTTGAAACACACGAGACTCACGCGACATTATAACGTATAACATTACAACGCCACCTCAGTGCAGCCCTGGAGTGGTTTACCTAACACTAAAGACGGAGTATCCGATCTATAAATGCAAGAAACAGTAGTAACAGTGGTTACTTACAGAGCTTAAAGTATTGTTCAGTCATGGCCTTACCAACTAAGAGCCATGTGTTTATACAAACCACTAGGTCAAATAGATAAATAATTACATCTTGCGATAATTCAGGCTGAAATGTACTTCACTCCTGCTCTTTCTTGTTAGTAGTCATCTCCTCGTATCATCTGTCGGATTCTAAAAGAAAGCGCAGTGTAGGTTCTCTAACACACAGTCACTGGTACTTTAAAAGAAACGTGAGCGCAATGGCCTTAACAAGAAAAAATCATAAAAATGTGTTCGTTCCCGTGACCTGCGCCCATTATTGTCTACTTGGACAAAGAAAACTGTTTTTACAATAACTGAGCGAATCCTCGCGCCCTGATTGGTCGAGTGCAAATAACGTAACATTTCCCGAGAAACTGCGCAGGAAACTAAAAATAAATGTTATTGTAAAAAACAAATCGACCACAATTTTCCATGGTCTACACTCTTATAGACCAGGGAAATGACGCCATAAAATGCTCAAAACTTTGCAGTGAAACCACTCGCCTACGGCTCGTGGTTCCATTTGAGTTTTGAACATTTTATGACGTCATTTCTATGGTCTATTTAAGAATTCCTCGAGCCCGAATGAGCTCTGAGTCGATAGCCCATGAGGCCGAAGGCCGAGTGGGCTATTGACTCAGAGGCCATGAGGGCGAGAGGAATAATTGTTTTAGTAAAATCCAACTAGTTGGCCAAAAATATCGCGAATAAAAAAATTTAGCTAGTTAAAGCTAGACTTTAATTCTTTTTTACCGCCAAAAAGCCCGCGCTTTTCGCTGCTAGTGGGCTATAACATATAGCCTAGTAGTAGCTCAACCAATCAGAACGCAGCATTGATAATAGACCACTAGTTGGATTTTACTAAAACAATGTAGACCATGGAAAATTGTGGTTGATTTGTTAATTATATAAACAAAAAGTTCATTTTCGAGTGGACTCATTCACTCCTTCAACATGGTAACCGCGACGTCACGCGGACAAACTCTATAAGGTTAGATAAGGAATAACTTACGCTAACCCTCAATTAGGATAAGGAAAAATATCGATGCGATCAGTTGTAATCAGATTGAGCGTGTGACGTAAGCATAAGACCAGACTTTATGTTATGGGTAGGAGTTCTTGGTAACACCGATGCACCATTTTAAAAGTTTTCAAGAAAGAGAAAGAAACCTCTGACAAAGTTAAGTTTATATTTATAAAAAGTTTCGTTTATCGTTTATCTCACCTAGATCAGAAGAGTAGAACGGTTATGAAAGCCCGTAAACAAGTTGAAAACAAAGGTGCTGTAGCTTATGATGAAAGCTCCCTGACCGTGCACAATCCTTTGTTTTTTGTTCAGAAATTGGGACTGAATAAATTAATGCGAGGCTTCTATTGGTCAGTAAGTCAGTTCAAAATGATAGGAGTGCTAATGAATGTTGTGCACGGTCAGGTTCAAAGAGGCTAAAAAAAACATAGCAAAGGAGTCTCGCGGGTTCCATAACCATTCCACTTGGATTAAACTACGAGTAGTCCCCCATTTTTCCTCAGGGATGGTAGAGCGTGCGAAACGCGAGCGCGCGTGAAAATCACCCCACGTTAGAAAACGCGACACGCGGTGGGGAGAGAGAAAAATGAGGGACCCTCATTTTTCTCTCTCCCCGCCGCGTGTCGCCTTTTCTCGCGTGGGGTGATTTTCACGCGCGCTCGCGTTTCGATTGCTCTACTATGCCTGAGGCAAAATGGGGGACTACTCGTATTCTAACTTGGATTAACTATCCTTAGATATTGATCGCGTTGTTTCGATCGCGTACTTCCGGTCTGGCCGTGTCGATTTACAGAGTAGGACTATTTATAACAGTCACTACTACACTAACAGTCAGTCACACAGTACAATCGCGTGATGAAGACCTGCAGCACCTAGTCCAAACGTCGCGATCACCCGTCTACAAAAGTTGACAAACCCACCTATCATGTAAACGTGGTCAAATTAAAATGAAAGATGATATGGACAGGCGGGTTATCCCACCTAAGCGGGTTACCTCACCTACCTGGGGTTCCCCCACCTCCATGTAAACAGGCCCTAAGTGACTATCCTGAGACAACCGATAAACGAAGTTCTGTTATACACAATAACTACGACGAACATCACAAAGTTTATACATTAGCGGTTGAGTTTAGGTTCCTAAGTTAATTTATTCAATCATTTCAGTTACTAACCTTGAGCCTAAAGTTCCGGATCCAACCTGTGTGTCTCTCTTTTTACGTTTTGTTTTCTTTTTTCCGCTTTCTATTCCTAAAGGATTTACACACTTTTTATATCGACTCCTGACAACACGCAGGTCTCCACTAAGATTAATTCAAAATTTCATCTTATAAAGTTAGAGTGTTAACTGATTCTATTGTTAGTTTTTCTGACACGGGTCACTTGCATACCTGTTTTTTGTTTTTTTTTTGTTGTTGCTGTTGTTTTTTTTTTCGTAAGAATTTTTCTTTCTAAGTTAAATTGCTGTCTTATTTATCTTTTATTTATTTTGCAGAATTTGCAGTGTAGTGACCTGCCTTAGTTTATAGTTTAAGTTTTAGTTTGTTATGCTTTATTTTTTTCTTATTTGTGGCTACAATGTGATTTAGGTCACACGTTAACTCAAGGAACGTTATTTCAGTTACAGAAGAATAAAGACGGGTTAAATTTTAACCCTATTAATAACAGTACACGTTAAGTATGAAAAAAAAATTCAGTGGGTTCCCGACCTGAGAAAACAGCCGACATTTGGCGAAACCACTGTCCACTGGTTTGCTCGCGGAATGACGTCTGGCGAACGAGCGCAGACATTCCGTACTGATGACAAGTCACTACCCAGGGCAGACCTGGGTAGTGTTTCTGACTGCTTAAAGAACCCCAGATCTGCAGAGTGACACGTCATTAGTATGGAATTTCTGCAGTCATTGCTCAGACGTCATTTCGCGGGAAACCGTTTGTGGCGTCGCGAGATGTCGCCTGTTTTCTCAGAGCAGTGCATGGATTCATCGACATCCTGTGACTATATGGATGACTATTCCTTAAACCAAAATAAATATTAAAACAACAACAAAAAAATACCTGATGAAATACTTGAGCTGGATGAGGAGGCATTGATCTCGCCGTTTCCTTCGACTGGGGACGGGATCTCATTCATACTGTTATAAGATATCACTTCTCGGTAGATTGTACCTAAGATAAATTATATGGACATAATTCCCTTAACAGGCAATGATTAAACGATAGGATTTACGGTCGTTTCGCCTACGAGTCGTTTCGGCAACGTCCCTTTCGCTGATAACGTGAGTCGTTTCGCTAACGTTAGGTCACATCCCTTCCAAGATTTCTTTCGCCTGATCATAACTCAAAAAACTAGGTATTGTATGCACATGAGCATAAGACTTTTTCGCGTCAAAGAGCTCGCTTCGTTTCGTAAGTACCCTGTGAGCAGAGTCTCCTTTGATCTTCCTAGATAAGTCGGGAAGAGGTCTTATCTAGGAAGATCGAAGGAGACTCTGCTCGCAGGGTATTTCGTAAGTTAAACGACTTACACCTTTACCAAAAAGACTGTTAATGAAACGACGCGTCGACGGAACAACCGGTCACCAATGATAAGGATACACTTGAAACAGGGGGACTGGGATAAGTACGGGTTCGCGTTTATAACACCGCTGTAAAAGTAAGAAAAAGTACGAAATTTACTTGCTGACCAAACATCAAAATTAATAATAACGGATTTTTAACAAAATACTTACGTTTCCAGTCATCTACAGTGAGGTCTTTCTCGTCTAAGGAGTGGTCGTATTTATTGGGTATTACCTACGAGAAACAAACAAATAGATACAATCTGATCATTGTGACAAATTCAGGCAAAGGTTTTTGTGTCTAGAATTAGAAAACATGAAACTGTAGAGCTTGTATAAAATAACTGTTTAGCCTTTACTGCGCAAGTTATGATAACACAAAATGATACTCTAACAACCTCTAGAAAAAAACTGCATAAAGTATTTCTTCGAATAATAGCCATCTCTCGATTAATCGCCTCCCTCGAACAATCGCCACCCTTTGATGGAAATATTTAAAATAATCGCCCTCCTCAAATAATCCCCCCACCCTGCACTCGTCTTGCCATCTTTTCTTCCTTTTATTCCCTCCCTGTTAAGTTGAAGTGCAACGTGATCCAGCAAAACTGAGCTGTGACGATTCAAGCTCTGACAGAATCAAGGAACTAAATTTGGAACACTTAAAAAGCCCATGTTCAGTTTAGTTGATGTGATTGTTTTTTGATTTAATGGAAAAATAAAACAAAACATTTCGAGCTCGACTACAGAATAATAGCTGGGTTGATTGTAAGTACGGTAAATTGAGCTAACAGACGCCCGGGGAGTTATTTAATTTTAGGGTTTCCGTTAAAACCGAGAGGCACTTTTTCTCATAGTTGTGAAAAAAAGGTTTAAAAAAAAAGGTTTAAAGGCTTGTTTACAGTGGAAAGTGCACTTAGCTTATCCAGCTAGTTTACAGGCACTACTCTCATATATTTTGAAACAAATAATTCAAATACTACACAACAGGATTAAAAACCCCAACTGGCAGTAGGCAACCAGTTGGCTATCTACAAGCGTGGCCGGGTATCTGAACTCGGGACGACAGAGAACAAATCCAGCAAGTGGCCAGAGCGGAACTCGAACCCGGGACCGCCGGATTGCGAGTCCGACGCGCTGACCACTTAGCCACGGTGCCTCCTTGCTCAACAAAACTGATATGCTTTCGGCGTCTGGGTCCTCTGGGGATCCATATCTCTCCTTCTAATCTCAACTTCCTCGTTCAGGGTCATCGTTAGCCTATCCTTATTTTAAACTTGATATTGAACTAGATGGAATACGCAAACCCTTGTTAATGAAGCGTGAAAAAGCTGCATAATTGAATGATTTTGCTTCATTTAGCTATCTGCTAGTATTGTGGAGTAATTGGGGAGCTTTAGCAACGACGACGGCGACGTAAACGAGAACGGCAAAAAAAAAACAATAGGTTTGATTAGCAAAAACAACAACTTTACACTTGCATCACACTTTTTTGTACATTTCTTTGCCGTCACTGCACGACTACGACGTGAAAATGCCTCATTTCACGATTAATGGGAACGTAAACAAGCGACGACGAAGTTTCCTTTCTCTTTCTAAGCTTGAGTCCGGTCGCCAAGAAATCAACT
>CALNXI010005748.1:0-10088 GCA_942486025.1 Porites evermanni | reverse complement strand
TGGTACAGGTCAGGTGCATTCCTTATGGGTTGGGTCAAGGGGGGTATATAGAGCTCTGGATGAACCTTGCAAAGCATACTTTCC
The DNA here is from genome assembly GCA_942486025.1 of Porites evermanni. NCBI lineage: Eukaryota > Metazoa > Cnidaria > Anthozoa > Scleractinia > Poritidae > Porites > Porites evermanni. The sequence continues at coordinate 10,004 of CALNXI010005748.1, read as the reverse complement.
ACACACGTTCGGCTTGAAGTCTTCGGGCTTCTTATTCGGCTTAACTTAACTGTAGTTAGATTAGCTAGCGGGTTCCCTGGGTTGGTAAGGGCCTCCCCTTCCCTTTTTCATAAGTTGGGTTCCTTTGCAGGTGTTCGGTCAGCGACAGGAATTCGGCTTTTAGGAATAGGTTCGGCTTTTAAGATTCGGTTCGACTCCGTCTTTTTTCGCCCTTCTCTGATGGACTTCTCCGCCGCACGTTGTCGTCGTCGTCGCTGTCGTCGTCTTGACTACGGTCTCCCGCTTAGTTGCGCCAAATTCAATTCATCTATTACACTTCACTTGATAGTCTATGCGCTGGTCAAGTGAAGCTTTCACTCGCAAGGTTCAACCAGATAGTGATTATTCTAAGACGTAACTTAGTAAACTAGAGACTCAAGGTCATTCAGCTACAGTGAGAGGACCTCATTTGGTCACTGCTTACAAGCTTAGTGGTCTCTCTAGTTACAGGTAGATAGTTAGTTTACCCTTGCAAATTCGAGTCTGCTCCCATCATTTTTTTCTGCTAGTCTTTAACAGTATGATCGATTTGAATTGAAATTTTTTTGATGCGCATTTGCAGACTTCGAACTTGTGAGGGTAGATCAGTCGAGAGGCTTAGTCGCACAACAAAGGTAATCTGCGACCAGGCGTTTGTTCCCGCGAAGAGTCAACACCTAGTTGCAGGTTGCCAGGGCAACATGGGACAATCCACACACTACAGGCTAGATCGTTTACAAATCGTAAGCGTAGGAAGTCTTCGAGACCAATCTACGACGCAGTTTCATCGCTGGAGGATCACGAACATGCCGATTTGCTCTTAGAAGAATTAGTAGCCCGCGGAGTAATCACGAGAATGCTATTAGGCCGAATATTTCTGGGACACACATGTGGAGGCCCACCATACCTTGATATGTGTGCCCCTGAATGGCATTCATGTGATAACCTCGCTGGTTATAGATAGTCTTTCATTAAGTAGCAGGAGAGGACATTCTGGTGAGGCATCGTTGACACTAAGACGATTTGGTTTGTCTTCCTGTTAATTTTGCCTGGCTGGAGGGTTTTCTTCTTAGGAAGTCCTGCATTGCACTTTGCAGGCACAGATCGTCTACAAATGGTAGGCGTACGTAGTCTTCACGTCGACCGTTCGTGGCTATTGGTTTCTTCCTCCTCCAGACGTCGTCAGCATTGTTCTACCTCCAGCAGCTCTTGAAGTACGTCATGACTGGGACCAAATCCTATGCAGCACATTGTTTCTTCAACGTATTTCTGAATTTTGTAACAAAATGTTGGAAATTTGAATAAAATACATTTATTATACTGTTTCATATTGTATTGTGGGTCCACTGCTACATCAAGGGAAGATGCCGGCCGAAGAAAGAAGAACAAAGAACCTCAAGAGCGATAAAAAGATAGTCCAGTAGTCAATTCACTTAAGTAGGCCAGGTATTTTCCTTTGCAGCCATGAACGGAAAAGAAGAATCACGTCGGACCAAACTGGACAATCACGACGATGATGATGGTGCTGGTGATGATGATGATCGTTTACACTAAGATGTCATTCTGCTTCTACGCAAATAGAAGCCGATGGCATCGTAGTGTAAACGACTTCATGATTAGGAAGGCAAGGTTAAGCCAGAGAAGACAGCATATAGAAATAACTTTAAAGAGCTGTCTTAACTAACGTTGACATCCATAAAAAGGCACTACATTTCACCCCCACCCCCCACCCCCTCCTTCCAAGTGCAAACAAATTTAAAAAGTTTCGAAACGAATTTTAAAAAAAATTCTTGAAATCAAGCAAATTAAAGAATGCAATTACAAAAACTATTCTGTGCGAAGTTGAATTTCATATTATCGCGGATCCCGCGTTAGGCAGTTGCTGTTGTTGTCGCTAAGTATAATGTTAGTTGAGACAGCTTCTAATAATTAATAATACAGATTTTAATTGGCCGGCCGGACTTCATCTTTGGAGCAATTCTAATGCATCAACAACAACATCATCTTCAACAACAACATCAACAACAACAACAACAACATCGTCATCATGGATATACCTATCTACGCCTTGGTCTATTGGATTTTTGGTCCCAGTATCCTTGGTTCTTTGTTGGAGGAACATGACGACAGAGTACAGCAGCCCATATAAGGTAGGGCTGATTGATGTTGGTACAAATTTTGCAAAAACAGACTCGTTTGGTCTAAAATAGCGTACGGCAAATTGAATTTCCACGGCGATGTTCTCTTTGTAAAAAGGTTCGAAGCTTGTGCAAACATTGCACCACATCAATCAGCCCGAGTAATAATTCAACGTGGCACGAGGTATGTGGAATTTTTTTTCTTTGGTAGGCGATTAGATTTTCGGTTCGGTCCATTCGGCTTTTTCCGATCTTTGATTCGACATTCGATCTGGTTCCGGATTCAGCTTCGAAAAATGTGAAAGCTTGGTATCGACGATGTTTCGATAGCAAGCCGCCAATCCCTGCGTACCGTCCGAGGGACCCTGGTGTGTTTCATTCGAGGTGTCAATCAAGGTTTATGGACACATGTCACACTCCTCGGTCTCAACTCGGACGCCAAATTCTTGTAGGAGCGCACCCCTTCGATTTCTTCATTTTTGTAATCGGCAAACTAATTCAATAAAAACTCTTTAATCAAGGTGTTGTCTGTGTGATTTTTTCTTTAGTTTAATGCTAAATTTATAGAGTAAGTAGCTGTAAGTACTAATGATGATTTGATTTGCAGAGATATTATTAATTACAAAATACTTGTTGTAATAACGCCTATAAAAATAAAACAAACAAAAAAACACGGAGTTGTTAGTGTGATGTCTTTTAACACATTTAAGCGCGCACTGACTGACGTTAGTGTGGTGCGTCAGTATGTTCTACTGTAAATACAAAAATCACTAATTTTCCATTTCAGGTACGTCGAAAATCATATATTTTTTCGGTCTTTTGGACTCTACCTCCAAGTTTTTCTTGACGGCTAATGGAACCTTTTTGGGCGCGCCCTTTCAAGATCGGACAACCTTTTTTTTGCTACATTGGTACTATTTTTTGGATGCGTTCTTGAAGAAACGCATGGCACCATCTACTCTTTTGGAAGTCAGAAGCGAAGTGCTTAATGCAAAGAAGAATCATTTATATCGGGGGTATTGTTATTGAGTTGTAAGTAATTAAAAGCTGATGAAAAATAAAGTTTAACAAACAAAACAACAAATTCATCAGCTTTATTTTTTCCTTTAAACGTTAATTACATAAATAAGTTAGATTTTGTTGTAACGGAGTTCCTTTTCATTAATGAACAATAAAGGTTGACCAACACAATAAAGCTTCAACAGAGCATTTTTTCTATTAAAGGGATAACTCGTAATTTAGCAAGTTTTATTTCAGGAACTTCGGACGTCATCTTTGAACACTATTTTTTTTTCTCGAAAATCGCTGCCTCCAAGACGTCTTTTTGGGCGCGCCCTCTCAAGACCGAGCACGTCAAACTGATCGTTTGACGTATGCTCTCTAGAAGCTCGTTTTGGAAGTAATTCTGTCTGCGTTCCTGAAGAAACGCATGGCGACCCCGATTAGTTCGACTTAAAACGACTCCAAGGTCTAGAAGTTAAAGGTAAGGCAGTATTTGTTTCTTTTGTCAGTTGTTTTCACTGTTAGATGATCTGTTTGTGTTTCAGATTTAGTGCGTGAAATCAGCTTTGCCAGCGCATAAGAGTTAAGGAAGAATGATACGAACCAAGAGAACACTAATTCCGATTGTGCAGGTAAATGAAGTTATCTTCAGATGATGTTAAAATTTATTCATTCTCGCTTTAGTGGGATTCAAACCCACAATCTTTGTTTAGTTACTGGTGCTCCTAGCCTACCATGCAAAGACTGCAGTTTTCAAGTAGCAGGATTTGAAATGATTCACTGAATCTGTTTGATGATACCTGAGAGATGTCAGCAGTCAATTTCAAGGCCTTTTAATGGANCCCCCCCCCCCCCCCTCCCCCGGTGTCTGAAGCGGATAAGCCACTGTCTGAACCAAAAGTACAAGGAATACCAACCTTCGAGGATTACAATGGATTAATATCAGCATTTAGTTGTAATAACCGAGGGAAAACGTTTGCTTGCTTTCTAAATCCATGTTATTGAGAAACATCATCTTTAGGTCAGAGATTTCCTGATAGCAGTGAGCAGATGATGCATGACTGAAGTCTTGCCTGGAAGACCAAAGGTAAGTACTGGAAAAAAAAATACGCAGACGTTCATAAAATACTAGGAAAAAAAATTGGTAACAACAACAACAAACATGGCCTTCGCCCAAGTTGTGGACCTAGAATACAGAGCCATCTCTAGAAGTTGCCAAGAAGGAGATTCTTTTGAGAAAAATCTGTAGCCTTTGTTGAACTGTTCACGATGGCACGCATACTTCATCCAAATACAGTTTTCTTATAGTTGAGGGTGCATTTTTTAAATCTACAAATGTATTGCATATTAGAACGCATCCTTTCTTCTTGATCAGTGGACTTCTAATCCATAAAGGTTGTTGGATTTACGAAGTGTTATTGGGATTCAAACCCAAGCTTATTATTTAAGAGGAGAGAAATATCTAATAGATTCTTAGTTGTCGCAGGCTAAATTTCTTGTTCTTGAGGTGTTATGTACTTAGGTCCTAAAAGACTCCAGATGTCGCACTCTGTCTGGTCTGAATTCTTGAGGTCCTACCCAGCAGTGACTTGTAAACGATAGGATGGAACCTGCTGTACTCGACAGAGGCAAGTACAAGAATAGAAAAATATCCAGTACTCATATTTTGACGAATAATTTGTAAACCTTGGCTGAAAAAAAATTAGGTTCGGATGGAAACTGTGCGAGGAAAATTCCAAAAGTTTTGTATTGATGGACTAAGCATATTTTAAAACTGCAAACCATTTTTGTCAAAACTTTCACCGATTTTGCATGCATTCTTGCTTCCTTCCTTCTAGAGAGATGTAGAAACTATCTGGTAAGACACCGTCATGATGGAGTAGAGGGTTGGCCAAATAGATGACATTTATTGCATTGATTATGATGATTAAAGTCCTATCTTGCTGATGACGTCAATGATGACGATGATGACGTCGACTATAAAGAAGTGATGTTAGTAGCAAACGACGACAGTGGTGGTGATGATGGTGTATCTATGACGTTCTTCAGCAGGTGAAACTTGCATTGAGACTTAAAGTAGAAATACGTGTATCGTAGAACCTCGCGAGGGTCTGGGCAACCTCGTTCCCAGGGTCTTCTCGGGGGATGAATAGGAGGGGACTGGGCTAAGGGTTGGATGGCTCTTAAAATGATAGGATGGGAGGGTAAAGAGAAATAGAGTCAATTGTCCAGCTCATGACCTATAATAGAAAAACAACAAAGGCAAAAGGGACTTGAGCTTTCTCGGTGGTTTGGATGGTCTTGTCGTTCTTCTCGGAGGATTTACAAAACGCCTGTAGGGATAAAACTAAAAATAATAACATACAAATGAGGAACACGATGGACTCATTTGAAGCACAAAAGGAAAGAAAAATGGCAAAAAGGGAAATAAATGAAGAAAATGTAACAAAAATGAACTTAAAATAAGAAATAAATAAAAGGAAAGAAAAATAAATTGAAAAATAGTAAAATAATACTTAAAACAAAATATCATATCATAACCTAAATTGAAAATAAAGTCAAATAAATAATATGAGATTAAGAAAAACAATAGTGATGATGATAATGATAGTAATAAGAGAAAAGGAAATAATTGCAACAAAAAAGACTTAATTGATTTTTGAAGCGAAACTGCAAGGACTTCAAAGCAGTCACGTTTCAAAAATCAGGCAAGACGTATTTTTTATTTTTAGTCTTTTTAGTTGCCATTTTTAATGCTTTTCCTTTTCTATTACTGTCATTATGATCATCATTATTTATCAGTATTACTATTATTATTATTATTATTATTATTATTATTATTTATGTTCCTTTTTGTTACATTCTTTAAATTTATTTACCTTTTTCGTCTTTATTCTTTTCTGTACAAGTCATTATTTTTATAGGTTTTATCCCTATTGAACACGATAATTTTGAGTTTTAAACTATTTATTGTATCAAATTTTCAACAAAGCCGATTTCATAGTATACAAGGACGACCTGACTATCAGAATTATCTGGAAACGCCAAGTCGCTTTTGTCTTTGTTTTTTTTTTCTCTAACGAAAGTTAATTTTACCCATTGATCCAATGAAGAAAGGAGTGAGGGAAAACTAAACTTTGATAATAAGTTCAGTTAAACGTATGGTCTTGACTTCTTGAGAGACAGGAACAAAGTGAACGTTCACTAGTTGCGCAGCCTGATGAGAGACCGTGATTTGAAGAGCTCTGACGCCTCTTGCATGGATGATGATGATATTGGTGATAACGATAACGATGATAATGACGATGATGCCGACCATGATGTTGACGATTATACTGACGATGGTGATGACGATGACGATGATGATGACGATGACGCTGACGACGATGGTGACGATGACGCTGACGACGATGGTGACGATGACGATGACGATGACGATGATGACGATGATGATGACGACGATGCTGACGAAATGGTGAGTATCAAAACGGTAATTTTTGTTCTGCTTTAATAATGCACGACTGTTCCTCAGTTGTCTCTCTTCTCTGACTCAATTATCAACGAGAGAGAAGCGTGGAACATCTTTTCGTTGACATGCCGTAAAAGTCTCCCGCGACCGTTGCCTGACTGGGAGAGACATCAGAGGCGGCTTGGAACGAGTCAGCTTTGTTAGGGTAAACGCAAACTAGAGGTCTCTACTCACCACAGTTGTCAGATTTCCCTGCTTTACTCATTAACTGTAAACTGCTTTGGAAGAATAGAAAACGCGATTCTAGACTTTAAGACACCACGTGATTGGAAACTCCATCAAATGGATTTTGCTTACATGTAATTCAATTGCGTAAAAAAGGAGAGTAGAATAGGTAGTAGGCATTGATCGGACTTGCCTCTATGATAACACTAACGCTATATGTTCTTACACGACGAAAATAGTCTGCTGCAATAGCAAAATAAACTTTGGAGATCCTCGTTTAAAAATGACTCAATAAAGGAATCTTCTGTTTTCTTCTCAACAGCTTCCAGGAAAAGAGTGCAATTCGTTGTGTTCACGTACCATATTGAAGATGAGAGTGGATGTCAAGTTCCTTACAACACTTCCTACGCGCAGCATGAGAAAGAAAAAGCGCCATTGAAGACAACGGACGGCTACTTCTACCAGTGTTAGATAGGGATTAAATTTGAGAATTTGTTCATCTCCCGAGCTTTTTTTGCTATATTTAACCTTTGTAATTTACCCGGCCATTTCTAAACAATACCATACCGCGGAGATGGTACATGTGCTTCAGTGCATAAACTGGTATCATTTCTAAACAGCAGCAAGTCTGAACTTGGACCTATGTATAATACCGAACATCTAGGGAGTAATATTTTCTCGGCCGATGAATAGAAAACGGTTTAAGGCGGTCTATATACTAAATGAACTCTTTCAAAGTATAAAGGAAAATTTAATTGTAGTTCTTACCTTAGAGTTAGCGGAGCAAAACCTATGGGGTCATCATAAAAGTGAAACTTTTTTAGCAACACTTATTTCTCGTAATACCCCTCTTTTTTAGGATTTTAAAAAATCAAAAATTAGGAGCCGTTAAAGAGTGAAAGAGTTGATAAAAGACCAGAAAAGGCCATATTTCATTTTCTCAGTTTTATTGTGAGTTTCGTGCTAGACCACGAATAGTCTCCTTTTCTTCAGATCATTAGTGAGGGGCAAAGTCGCGAGTCGTGAGAAACGAGGGCGGCAGCCCGTGCTAGAGAAACGTGGCCGAATATGTAACAAATGTGGAAGCCATCATGTAAAGGAAGAAAGCTATTTTACAAATTACGACTTCTTTTGCGTGCATTTATAATGTTGAATTTATCAATTCGTTTACGTCTAATATTAGAGCGTAACTTGGAACTTCTGAATTCTTCTTAATCAATGCCACAAACGCTAATTTTATAGCTTAACATGTAACCTAAACTGCAATAACCTTCTAATGCATGAAGATTTTCGGAGGTTCCGAGGAAAAGTTTTTTTGCCTGGCTTCGATCTGAATTGTCTGCAAAAAAAAATCAAATTATAGTTACTATTTGCTGAGTGAACAGTAGGGAATCATAGCTCTTGCCCTTTACATTGATCCAATAAACATATTTTATATCTATTGTGAGCGAAAAGCGCTTTAGTATCATTACGCGAGCACTTTGAAACAGCGACAGATATTCAAGTCGCCGACTAAACTCCGCGAACATTTTTTGTTTTTTTTTTTCACTTTTAGCCTAGCTAGGAGATATTATGTATTTATACACCTTAAGTTATTTTTTTCTCGTATTTATATACAGTAGCAAGCCTTAAAACCCCAAAGGCTGCACCATAGCACTGGTCGGGGGTACACGGTCCCCATTTTTTCCAAAATTGGTTTTTCGGGGTTTACGTGTCCGGCTGTGGTGTACTAGTATATTTTTGATATAGGTATTCTTTATAATGTTGTTTAGTCTATCAATAAAGTATACTTTGGCTTGTTGGAAATGCGCGTGCCTTTGTCAGTCTTTGCTTGTCCATGCACATTTGAAGTGAACGCACAAATATTTTATATTAACCAGAACAAGCATGCAACTTTATAGGCAAAGGACTAGTAGATCATTTTGTGAGAAAAGTAATTATAAAAATGCGCAAAATTATCATTTAAAAAAATCAAAGAAATAGAAATAAAAGAATATACTGCCAGAACTTGCCGATGAATTTGTTTCTTGTATAAACAGGTAATCGCTTGTTTCTTTTAGTCACTCCCTTATTTGGTCTATACAGGTATGTGCCACTGAACAGGGTATGGCTTTGAAGGTCTTGAGTCTTGAACAGGGTATACAATTTCACTATTAAGCGTCTTAAACAGGGTGTCTTTTGGACTGGAGGCCTTTGAAAAAGTGTGAAGACTTGCGATGAGCGGACTACATTTGCAATACTAATAATTTTTTTTCCTAAATATCCATTTCCACGATTTTAGTGTAGAAAATTACTTTATTCTGCATGCAAAACAAAACAAATCAGGCTCAGAAAGAAGTGTCTCTTGTCTTAAACACGGTAGCGGAATGAGCAATTTTTGTCTTATACAGGGCTTGAAGGCCTCGGCGGCACAGCTCTACCCAGACTTCCCTTGAGTGCCCCCACCCTCCCCCCGGGGCCTGCCTGTCTTTTTTAACCGCGATATCTGACTGACTCATCGGTCAAATTTTACACCGACGGGAATTTCTCAACAAAGGTATGCTCGGGGTGGGACATTAGTCAATTTAGTACTTCCTTGTTGGCAGAGGTCTTTTTCCCCTGATAACTGCACCACACCCAAAATAATTATTGTGAGGTAGTCACTAGCCACCCGGCTCCAATATGTAACATTTTTTTTTTCCAATTGAAAGTAACACATTATTACCAAAAACCCTTCCAAGAAATTTTGGGATTTGAACACAGTAATTTACAACAACACTGGCGACCCTAAGAAAAGGATTAGCGTGCATAAAAGCCTGCTTTTGTGTCATATCGTCACATATGAGCCTGTCAATCTCGTGATCAACGGAGAGGGCGTGCTGAAGAAATTTAGACTTAAAAATTCCTAAAAAGAATCTTTTTTCAAAACGCAATTTTTTCGATGAAGTTCTTGCAGTAATGTCCTCTGTAAGTAAACATAATAAAATATTTGCACCTTTGTACGGAAAGGTTTGTGAAGCATCCATTCCTATAACATTGATGAGGGCGTCACCCCCAACTAGGACGGAGGTCTGCTGCTCTTTGTGGGTCACTTGTTCAATAGGTGGACAAATGCTGTCATATACCTCCCAAATTTTCCTTGAATCATAAGCATGGCCTTAAGATTTTTATCT
>CALNXI010005745.1:0-10108 GCA_942486025.1 Porites evermanni | reverse complement strand
GCGAGCGGTCGCAAGCCTACTAAAGTGCAATTTGCCGGGCAGTGGGTGACGGTTATGCGCAATCCGGGGCTTTTTGCTCGTAACCGATATGGACCCAATATGTACCGACACGCAGAACACTGGATGGATACCGGGCATGACAGTGGATGGGCATTTTACCGTCCGAGCACCTTCAAAAAATGTCCCGAGCCAGGTCACTCTGCTTGTCTTGACCAGTTCCCTGCGGATGGCAACCTTCAGTTTAGTGACTACCCTCTTATTTGAGTTTCTAACTAATGTTCAGTCTTGTTTAATACACGTTCACGGGTTCCTAATTGGTAACCTATACCAGTGGGAAAGGACTTGCTTAACATTTCAAATCTGTTCACGAACTGTTTCTGTATTATTCCAGTTTAGCACAGTCGTAAATACGCGTGAAGAGTACAAAAAACAAACAAACGAACATGCAAGTATGAAAGTCTGTTGTTATAAGAAACGCAGAGTATGGAATATTATTTTACAAGGCTAAATAGTTAAAAGAATTAAAACCTAAACGTTTACGACCAGTTAAGTCACCTTCAGGGTCATCTTTTGAGTAGCTTAAGTTTTAATGTCAAGAACACCGAACCTTTGTGAGGACCCGTCCTAAATTGTCTCTTTTTAGGTATTTTATAAGAAGACAGTCGTTGAGACATCGTAGCCTGCAAAGTAGGCGTATTCTACAGTACGGGCGATGATATTTCTTGGGACTAATGCTCTCCCACCATCTTGGACGTTGAAACTAACAGAGAGTTAGGACGAGTCAAAAAATGATGTAACCGTCCTTCCCCCTTGATTTTTTATATGCCTACAAGGTGGCAGCCGCGATCAGCGTAATGAGCTTTCATTAAAAAACCCTCTCCTCTGCCGGCTAAAAATACCCCATCATCTATTCTTTGGCGAACAGTACCTTTGAGTTATTATTATCCCTTGGTTACGTTATGCAGCGCCGCAGTAACAGGAGACCTAAAGCTATTTTCTTTTGGTTTATTTGTTTATTTCAACCTTCGTTCTAAGAATAAAGGTGTAAATTCTTGAACAAGAAGAGAAAATCGAAAGACTTTTTTTTCGAATTGATAATGACTTACTAGTTCAAACGGGATCCCCCCAATTGTTTTGAACCGAGCTTAGAGTTGAAGACCTTGTAATAATAATTCATGGCTTTCCCCAACTTTTGATGAGGATCATTTGGCAAAAAATCTGTCGACACCGCTGAAAAGAGCGCCTTAACATTCGTAAACTTGCTAAGTTTGAAAGTGATACATTTGCCTTCGCAAAGGCGCGATGTTTTGCAGGGCTTGCCTCTCCCCCCCCCCCCCCCCCCTCCTACTCCACGTTCTAATATATTCCTCCCTCCCTCCGTACTTTTTGCTCTTTTCTGTTCCCCCCCCCCCCCCCCGCTTACTATACAAACTTCTGTAAAATTTCGCCACTTCTCGGAGCTTTATTGTCGTAGTTGTCAACAAATCCCTCTCAAACCCGGCAAATTTACTAGTTTTAAGGCGTTTTTTTTCAGCGGTGTCGACGGATTTTCGCCAACTGATTCATGTCAAAAGTTGAAAAGCCACGGAAGGGTCTATTTAGTAAAGCACCTCGCCAAGCTACCTTTGTCAGGTAGGTGCGATTATGAGAAAACCTAGACAATGCCGAACTATTCTTTAGTGAAGTTCAAACCGTTTGTTGCCCATTAAGCGTGAAAACAAAAGAAACTATCAATTTAAAAACAATAGCAAATGTGGGTGTTGAAAGTTAACCGTTTCTTTATTATTAAAGATTTATCAATTTTAAATTTTAAGGGTGGACCAGTTGTGTGAAATGCTTCCAACTCTAAACAGAGAATCACCTGGCCTCGTTTGTTAAGGTGAATAGTATCCTCTGTGGTCTGTGAATAAATGGCCGGGGCAAACTTAAAATTACAGAGGATCAGTCCATGCTTCTCAACTCGATACTGAGTTGAACCAGGAAGCCATAACCTGGAGCAAGCAACTCCCATACTAGGCCTACGCCACGACGTTTGTACGGACCAGTTAGCTTTTGCTAACATATTTATGGCCAAAATAGAAAAGGAAATACTCAGACAAAGCACCAAAAAACCAACTTTTTGGAAAAGATTCATAGATGACGTGATGTCTATGTGGAACACAAGCAGAGACAAAATATAGGATTTCCTTGTAAAGGCAAACAGTTTTCACTTAACGATCAAATTCACGGCTGAAATCTCAGAAACAGAAACCACATTCTTAGACACGAAAGTGTACAAAGGTGACAGATTCAATAAGGAATCTACAGAAACCTTTCAATACTAGAATTTCTATTCGTGTCACCCACCAGGCGTCACGAAAAGCTTTATAAAAGGAGAAGCGTTAAGGCTTCTGAGAACAAATTCCTCTCAATTTACTTTTGAGGAAAACATGAGTAATTTAAAAACACGCCTGCAGAATAGAGATTACCCAGCTAGAATTGTAGGAAAACACCTTTCAGAGATTAAATTCTCTGATAGAGAAATGTCGCTAGCGCAGAAAAACAAAACCGCACCAAAGAATAAATTGCGCCAATTTATACCCCTTGCGCCAAATTATACCCCTGTTTAGAGCAGAGAGGACGAAACCCATACCCTACACCCTATACCCTATCCAGGGGCACATCCCCTTTTTTCACTAAAACACTCTCTCTGCCTCGTTCGGTCGTGATGTAACAATTGACTGAGTGTCGCCCTAGCCTTGTCGTGAGTAAGGCTTACCACCCACAGAATAGCCTGCGTGGCAGGCCTTTGAAAGGGAATGGAAAGGGGTTTTGGGCGCGAGGGAAACGCGACGGGCGCGCGAGGAGGGAGGGAGGGAGGGAGGGAGGGAAACGCCTGCCAGGAAACCATTGTTTTCGCCATCCCGCCTACTAATTATGTGTGCAAAAATAACGCAACTGTGAATGACTAGCTGTCAAATAAGTCTGGCCGCGATGCGCTTATTTAAGTCGTATTTCGCGTACTATTTTTCTTTTGTTTTCCTGAAACAAGAAATCTGAAGTGAAGGTCCTATTAACAATGTAGTCGTCCGTTGAAGAAAGAAAGTCCCAACCATGCGTGGCTTGTTATATAAATTCCAGCATAAATCTATTACGTTTTTGCTGAAGGTATCGTGTTGGACTTCCCAACTTGCATGTAATGTTTGTCGGAGAAATTAATTACAAACACTTTGCTGACTCTCGAACTGGATCCAGCGGAGCATACAAAAGAACGCTGGTAGCAGGGAAAGAAGAGCTGAACTTCAAAGATCTACAATAAGGCTAATTCTGCAATCAATATTATTATTAAAGTGAGTTCCTGCCGGCTTTATAACGTCTATAACCAGCAAAAAGAAGTCGTCAAACCAAAAATCGCTGAATTATAGATCACTTTGTCTTCAACAATCTGGTCGTTTAGAAGCGTAGCCTGCGTGGTAGGCGTTTGAGGTCAAACAGCAGATAACAAGCACACAGGCAGTATGATTTTTCCTTTCTTTCTTCTAGTGAGTAAAACAAGCCGTTGGGAGACAAGACTTCTCAAAACCAGTCGGCAAAACTCATTTAGCTGACAGGTCTTTTCCTTCATACGAGTCTTTTAACTGCTTTCTTCTTTTCTCCTTTCAAGCTGAAATAGATGCCTTCAGTTTCTAATCGTTCTTAAACGATGAATTCCATCCCGGGAATTCCATACAGAAATCTCATCGCGCCTCACTAACAACATATTTTTAAATGATTACTGAAAGATCAATTAAGTTACTCAGTAGCGTGATTTTGATTTCAGCCAATCGGATTAAGGTATAAAGGCTGTGATTGACGTGTTTTGAAGACGGACCAATCAGGATTTTAACATTCGCCTGGTGGATGTTAAAAACGAGAAAAACAATGGTCTCCTGGCAGGCGTTTCCCTCCCTCCCTCCTCGCGTTTCTCTCCCACCTGAAACTCCCTTTCCCTTCCCTTTCAAACGCCTGCCACGCAGGCTACCCACAGAACTGTCATGTGAATATCATCCATATCTGTCTCATTTTGGAAATCGAAAGTGTTATTTGAGAAATCAAACGCGACAAATTTCGGAAATCAAAAATGTCATTTGAGAAATCAAACGCAATAAATTTTGGAAATCAAAAGTGTTGTTTGAGAAATCAAACCCGATAAATTTTGGAAATCAAAAGAAGTGTCAGTTGACAAATCAAACGCCGGCGACAAACTTTGGAAATCAAACGCGTCAAATTTTGGAAATCAAAAATGCATTTGAGAAATCAAACGATTTGGAAATCAAAATTGTTATTAGAGAAATCAAACGCCACAAATTTAAAATCAAAATGACACAATAAAAACCAAAAGGATTTTAGTTTCCTTTTAATCATAGACAAGATACCAAAATCATAGAGGACAAGAAAAGAATCAGACATAGTAAATTTTATTTGTGATACTCCTCGAACACCGTAGTTTTTGTTTACATTCAAGTTCGAAGTTTTAATAATTTTGTAGTTAATATAATAAAAATATCAGTTAACAAACCAAAATGGATTGGTTTGTTAGCTAGGGCCTCCGGGCCTGCGGTTTCATTCTTTATATTTTAATTTGAATAATTGATAACGGGCTACAAAGTTACCGGGACTTTCGAGAAACGGGCCCCTGGCTTTGTCACTGAAAAATCGGGTCGAGCCACTTAATTAAACTTTTTTTGCTTTATTGTAACTAATTATAACCAGAGTATAGGATACATCTACAGTGACTACTGGCTTGGTTACGACCGATAGCATCAACCGTTAAAAATGGCAAACGTTTGCTCTGTCGCCTTTGGGGTAGGAGTAATATAGGCGGATTTCCAAGTTATAAGTATGTCCAAGATTCTAAAGTTTGGTTGACTTAAGGAAAGGAAATTTCTCTTTCGTAGGGATGGTATGGTATCAAATTGCAGTACTTGTAATCTACACCTGGTGGTGTCAGACTCTCTTTGCCTTTCAGGGTGGTACAGAAGGGTTTCTCGCCTTAAACAACGTAGAACTATTGACGGTTTTTTGCCGCCAGTTTAACGAGGATAACATTCAACACTGTACAGTAACACTGTTCTCCGGTTGTTTGCTCAAAATATCTTTCACGATCAGCAGTCCTAGGTTGCATTGTTAGTCCAATTAGAATTCTAAACTCACAATTAGAGCTTCCTTTTTATTCTCCCATTTTACAAACATTTTTTTGGCCATCGCGAGAAAGTGAATTATTATACGTATTTTTTCGGCAATTTTGGTGTTTAGGTGTGTTTACGTAATGTAGTGGGAGTGTGGTTAGCATACGAAAGGCCTGTTTGCGATTCTGGTCTTTGAATTTATTTGCTTTTAGTGGACACCCTTTAATNACTTACCACAAACCGGTTTACAGGTCGTACACTTCGCGGCCTTCTGATCCAGCTGCAAAATATCAGCTTGCGAAGTTCGGGCATGCGCAGAAAGCAAAATTTCGAGTTTTTGGTTTTAAAAGTGACACAGCAGTCTTGACTTTTACTTTTCGCTTTCTCTCCAGTCCTCCCCTCTTTTTTCGCTTTTCCTGCCTCATTTTTTTTTCTCTTGCTGGGCATTTAGTAGGCTTCATTTTGGTGGGAATAGTTCTTAGGAAAGCTTTTAGGATCTTAGGATTAGGTGAAAGGAAAGGCAGGTGGGCAATGGAACAAGATTTTCATGGAGATTTTCAGGTCAATGTTACATGGTTTTTTGCCTCTTTCTCCGGTGTCCTTGACTGAATTGTGCTCATTCTGGTATGGTTTGAAAGATCTCTTCACTCTACACAAACGTTAAAACTGATGACGTCACAAAGGGTAGAAAGGACCTGGATCCGCACGGGCGGTTACGGGCGGTTCAGGGGCGAATGGGTTAAAAAAGTGCGTCGTTTCTATTGATCACGTGGTCTGCGACAATATCCGTGCAAAAAAAGCCAGTGATCGAAGGTAAGCGAACAGTTTTTATATGTTATTTAGAGAACGATGTCTACTCGAATACTTATCCTTCGACAGTCCAAAAATAATTTGACTTGAAGGCCTCATACGGTATTTCTCAACGGGCAACGACTGCAACGACCAGTAGTCGAATATTTCGTTGTCAGGCGAAGGCATCGTGCGACTGATTGAAATTTTACAGATTTTAGCGTCAATCCTTCTCTTTCTTTCTGTTTCACCCGTAATATACTAGGTAATCGCTGTATCATTTCCGTAAACGTATTTTCGATACACGTTTTGTCGTAGCTAACTCTTAGAAAGACCAGTGATATTCCGAGTTGCAACGCAAGAACACTTTCGAAACTCCTTGAATTTTATTGAAGTTGGCTATCGCTTGGTTTGCTGAAGGGAGTGTTGACACTTCTAAAACTGAACGAAGGGACGTTTCATGGGGTTTATTAGGCATTTTTTGGTAAGAATATGGCAAATTGTATTCCAATACCTTTTCCAAAGATCCATCTATTTCCTCAGGTGAGCGTGAGCTAAGACGAAATCAAATGAGGCACAATAAGTTCAGAACTCTATGTACTAGTTGGGTCGGTCGTCGTAGACGTGACACTTAAGTTAGGATGTTATGCCAGACGGCGACGCTAAGGAAACTATAGGTTTGATATGCAAATCAACACATTTCTTTGCCATCAGTCTAAGGCGAGGACGTGAAACTTTCCGGTTGAATGTTTATGAAGAACGCAATTCAGGGCGAACGAATTTTACTTCCTTCTTCTGACGTCTGGTTTACTATTGAGAAGTAAGATTCGCGACGAATCTTGATCATTTTGGTATCGGATTCGTTTTGTCTACTCAAAGATGCGCGAATCCGGAAAAATCACGTCCCAGTTTGGTCGCGTGTCTACAACTAGTGGATCTGTAGTCTGAGAATAATTTGTTTCGAATGTATGCTCTCGGACTAACGGATTAACGCTAAGTCTAATATATCCGGAAAGTGGTTTCATTTATCACTCCGGAAAAATCTTCTCTACTGTAAACCTAACCTGCCTGCATTGGCCGTAATCATACTGAACATTGGGAATGTTTGGTGAACTAAGATCTGGAATTACTATTTGTCTCCCCACAGATTTTCAACGTTTTTCCTTGTGGCGCCGAACCATTCACCATGAATCGTATAAGACTGCGTTGGCTTCTTAACCGTGCGGCCTTCATAATGTCCATCTTTTTAATCGTACTGATCTGTGGGACGTATTTCTGGTTTTCTGGGAAGTGCATTCCTAAGACCGATACGAACAAGCTCACTAACGATTTAAAGCGTTTAGTGAAAGAACTCTCTGAGACAAGAAGAGATTTAAATAGAGATTTACTGCATTATCATCGCATTGGACAACATATTGAGTCCTTAAGTACTATCATCATATCCTTAGGAGGATCTCCTGCGGGTTTATTTTCCTCGGAGAACGCTCCCCCTAAGAAGGAAGTTTGCCCTGAAAAATTTATGGGATATAGTTGGCCTTTCTTTAGAAAAGGTTTCAAGCGAGTCAACTGCACAGAGTTTGTTCCTCTTAACCAGCTTATCACGCTTCTTGTTGTTCTACCACACGAGCTGTCAGCTAAAGAGCAGCTTAATTTTTTTCGAAGCCTGCAGAGGTACCATCCACAAATAAATACTGTACTCGCATCTAAAGAAGAACTTCAACTAGAAACTATAAGAAAGCTTGAGCTGAACTTCAAGAATATGGTTTTTAAGGATCTCTATTGTGGTAAGACTTGGAACTCGTTATTACAGGAAGTGACCACGCCCTACGTGCTTCTAGCTCCGGATGCAACTCACTTTAACGATGATATTGACCTTGAGCGTCTCCTCCGTGTACTTAGTGAGAACGAAGATGCTATCATTGCCGGGGGG
This sequence comes from Porites evermanni, assembly GCA_942486025.1. Classification (NCBI taxonomy): domain Eukaryota; kingdom Metazoa; phylum Cnidaria; class Anthozoa; order Scleractinia; family Poritidae; genus Porites; species Porites evermanni. Next base: position 2,242 of record CALNXI010005745.1, on the reverse strand, counting down.
AGTCACCGAAATCAAGAGGGGGAGTGGGACATTGGTTGTCTTCAAGTGACATTTAAAAACTGGACTGCTTATTTTAGGGGCGGTTATTACCAGTCATACCGTAACGAGTGCATTGTATGTGATGTGCTGTCCGGTCCATTTATGGCCTCAACTGAGAACCTGAAGGAGATTGGAATCGACAAAAAGTAAGTAATGTCAACTGAACAGTATAATCACTACCTAGATAAAACTCAAAATAATTTTGCAATTATCTAACCGCGATCAAGGCAGGCAACCTAAGTAATTAAGAAAAGACTGGCAGATTCAGCCGAGCCTAACAGCGGAGCTCCCATTAAATATCAACCGTCTACTTAAAGCAATAAACTTCAAGTTATCGCAAAGAAATTCACAAATGTAATCTCTTTAACTTAGTATTTCTACAACATTATCAACGACTTCAGCTTGAGCCTGTGGCTGAATTAATTAACAATTAATTAATGAGGCTGAGCATCTTATGAAGAATTATGGAGATCGAGTAGGGTGTTAACACCCTCCGAGATCTCCATAATTCTTCATATGATACGAAAGCCGAATTCAATAATTGTTTTATTATTCATTCAAAATAATTCCTAGTTAAAAAACAAAGCTAAAACATGGACCTCCATCGATGTTAAGTTCACCTTCGATACTGCACGTTTAGGGTCGTTCAGCTCCGCAAATATTCTCCAAATAGCAGATGTCGCCCTTCGAGTTGTGTTCTTGCTGTTCTTGCCATGCTTTTAGCTATAATTTCGCCTAGTTCTTACTCTTGAAACGAGTGAAATGTCCGCCATTTTTTGTTTTCACAACCAAAACAACTCAACCTCGTCCCCAGGTTGTCTCGGTTAACAGTGCATTAACCCGCGAGAACACTGCATTTTTGAGGTCATTTCCTCGTTAAACACAAAATTCTTCCAAATTTGGTCATCAGTACTGGTTATGGTGAATTATGCGTGTGCTTTTAGCCAATCAGAATCGGGGAAATATTTTGAATGAATAATAACGTAAGATAAGAGGGCTCTTAACTTCTGTTCTGGAACAATAACCTATTGTTTTGAAATAAAAGTTACGAGTTCCCTTAATCTTAAAATGTTTTTTGCAGCCCGACCCTGAACTTGTAAAAATATTACGTGATATTGATTAGGTGTCAATTGAATATGATATGGGCTGCGTATATCACTTTCTCAACGGCTAACGATGGCTTCGTCTGAATTTTATGTGTCTGGGTAAGCTTGACTTCTTACATTGGTTTCTGACCGCGGGCGGACGTACGGCCGAACGAACTTCAATTTGGAAAGAAAGGACAGTGGATAATAAATCAATGCCTCAGCTTAACGTTTCCGTAGTCACTGTCGCCTTGCAACCAAACCTTCTTAGGCAAAACATACATTCAATCTTTCCTTACCCTCTTATTTTTAAAGGACATATGTTTCCCCTGCGAATGCACGTTTTTCTTGTTTCATTTCATTATTTCCCTACGATTTAAGGACACAACGGATACGGTCAAGCCCTTGTGTCCTGCCAAATTTACGATATGATTTTCACAGTGTCACGCAACCAAAAATAAAAATCAAAACCATTCAATATAGATAAAGTGAAGAATCTGGGAAATCATGAAATTCGAAAGGAGGTATGCATTTCGCTGCGACAGATCAAAGTGACTATAAGGAGCTTTAGCAAGGACGAGGGCGACGGCAGCGGGAACGTCAAAAAAAGCAATAGGTTTTATTTGCAAAACAACAACTTTGCACTTGCATCACGTTTTTTTTCTACATGTCTTTGCCGTCACTACAAGTTACTCGAGAATTTCCAAGAAGTTTCCCGTAATTTCTCAAAAAGGTGAGTTGCTCAACAGTTACTCAAAAAACAAAAAACTTTTCCTAATCTGATGCTAAAATATGGAAATTGTACAACAAAAGTAAGATTTCTGAGCATTTTTGTGCAATTTTGCGGCGTAACCAGTGCTGCTAAATGACTTGACTCTCACTTAAAACCAAAAAATGTAATGAGCCAATAAAGTTGTTGAATGCCCTTCACCCGACACGCTCAAGTCAGTCGAGTGTGAATCTTTCGTCCACCATTTTGAATTTTCTCTAATATATAGATTTAGCCACGGCTAAAAGCGAAGCCCCCATTGATAAATGTATAACTTAAATCAAACAATAGTTTTGTATTCCACAAATCAGTTAACTTAAGGGCACATTCATGTGACTTTTGAGGGAAA
>CALNXI010005743.1:0-10114 GCA_942486025.1 Porites evermanni | reverse complement strand
TTCTTTTCGAAAAACATTAATAGGATCGAAAGAGGAGGCCAGCAATAATAAATTTTTGACTTAAACAACAACAACAACTTTATTGACTTTATCTTCGACATGAAGATTTCAGTACCAAAAAAATAAAAGACACAGCTGTGTTGATGTGTAAGGCTGCTACATATATACCACATTTTACTTGGGATGGTTTTAGGGAAGTAAATGTATTATGAAAATTGTAAAATAATTCAAAATTTTGTTCAGTAGGGATTCTGTTTACAAATGTAACGCTTCCCTAGATGTCACTAGACTGCGATCAGTCACTCAGGATGGTCACGCGAGCGAGGAAATCGAGCGAGGCGAGCGAAAGTAAAAAACAAGAAGCCGAGGGGAAGCTGGGGAGGAGGCGGGAAAGGAGGCTACAAAAGAGAATGCAGTCTCTCTTCTTCCCACCGCTCTCCAGTTTCCCTGTCGGCCATTTCGCTCTCTCCAGTCCTGCCGAGCTTAGACTCGACTGACTGAAGAGGGACTGCTCACAGTCTAAGACGTCGCACATAATCGGTGTTCTAAACTGTCTAAACTGTTTATTGCAAAATATAGCTTACTGTAAAACCCACTGTGATCGGCTGTCCTTAGTCCGTTGGAAAGATATTCCTCACAAGTGCTTTTTGCAAATCGTATAATTCTTGCTGTACATCGAAGAAGATAATTTTGACTGTAAACTTCAAGCGTTGCCTCTCCTCATCAACCAACGCCCTAACAAGGCCAACTTTGTAACACGAGGCGGTGAAGTTAAAGAAGTTAGTTAGTAAGTCCCTAAAAGTCTTTCACGGGAAAAAAATTGGCTTTAAGATGTGGATCGAGCGTCATTTTGAATTGGGACACCCAGGAACGCTAGTTTGTGGTCTACCTCTTTATCCAAGGTAAAATGAATTCTGGGGTGCCTAGGGTTGATATAATTGAAAAATAATTCAGCATCGTGTTCCGTTTCAAAAACACAAAAAGTGTCATCTACATATCGTCGATAGAGTAAAACATGCGTGTGTAATGTTTGTTATCTTGCGCCTATTTTAATAACCTTAAGTTTAAATTGTAATCACGAGTTGTAACGTTAGTACAATTGCTTCATGCATCATCATTTATTGTTAATTCAAATCACATAAAAATATAAAACTGTTCTAGTAAGGCCTTAAACTGCTGTTTAAAAAGTAAACTGGGATACAAAATCCAAGCTTTCGCCGATCAACGGCATCATCCGAGGGATGAGACAATATTCCGCGCGCGCTATATATATGCAAAGAAAGTGTAGGGTGAAATGTGTAGAAGATAATGAAATAATAAAAACTCGTCTGTTAAAAAACATATCTATTCCTGCCAGAACAAAGACTATAAAGGCATTGATGTCAAGATTATTATGAGCGAAAACGACCCCGTTACTCTACGCCACTATGAAGCATTTTACATTAGAAAGTGCAAGCCTACACTCAATTCCCGAGAAGAATGTACTGAATTCGCAGACCTTCTATTTTAGTATTTTATTTTAGAGACCATTCTTAAGCGCTTTTAGAGGTCCTTTGTCTAGAGACATTCCATCATTAGAGCTTTGTATTGCATTCACAGTTTATTTCTATAGCTTTCATACATTCGTCACATCTTCTACACACTTTCTTGCATATATATAGCGCGCGCGGAATATTTTCACATCCCTGATGATGCGGTTGATCGGCCAAAGCTTGGATTTTACATTTTACTTTTTAAACAGCAGTTTAAGGCCTCACTAGAACAGTTTTATACTTTTAATTATGCTGCTGAAAGAGCTTGAAAGACAACATGAACCGGATCAAATCACATACTGTATTACTTGCAGCTACTGAAGATAAGTCGTCAGCGGATCGATCGAAACATGTCTTGTTTTAAATTGAAAGTTGTGGTTCATTTTTGAAAGCCGGATGGTTTGACGGAGGTTATAACATTGGCATCACTGGATGATTTGTGCAAATACTGAAAAAAAGAAAAACACCGGAAGCTGACATCTTTCATCATCGTTAAGAGTTTGTTTACTCGTGCAGCTACCCGGCTGCACGATTTTGTGCTAAAATGACTCTAAAATGTAATCGGTGAGATCTTTTAGGACAATGCTTTTCATTCAGGTATTTAATTGAGACAGAGAAAACATACAGCTCAACATCAAGATTGCAAGAACTATCGGTTTTGTTTCTGGTAAATAGTACAAGTTAAGTTTTTCTAGGAACGTTTTACACCAGAAATTCACACAGTTGTCTTTAGTTTTTTGCGATTTCGCATCGTAGCTTTCCAGTTTGTTCTTATAACTTTTCAAACTATGCCAGCAGGAAAAACGGAATTGAAACTCAGTACTAAAATGTGGAGAACAGCGCTTTTTAAAATAGAGAGAGGCTGAGTAAGTACATTTCTCTGTTTTTGCAATCTCTGTTTGCAGCCCTAAAGCCAGTTTTGCGTATTTCTTGTGGTGTCGTGGACGTTTTCTATGAGTTTACAGGTATAATAAACATAGATTTTTTAGCAATCAGAACGCGCATACTACTATAATACTCGATGTTTGCACGCTGCAAGTTTCCTATTTTTTTAAGTGGCAATTAGAAACTAGAACTGTTTTTGGCGATAAGATTCCTGGACTATTGGATGTGCTGGCTACATTTATCTGCAGAAGTGTAATTTGTATTTGGGTTTTTAAGGCACGAGTAAAGTGTCCAGAAGCGAAGCCTAGCTATTTCAAGTCAGTTATGATTCAAAGAGAGCACTTCTTTAATAACAAACTTTAATGAGGAAATGACCTTCTAACAAACTAGACAGAACAAACGTTCCTGAACACGATGTGTTTTTCCCTTGTTACCCATCACCTTGCGAAAACAGTACAAGACTTGACAGATGTAATTAAAATGAACTATACTACAAAGATACAGCTTGAAAACCACTTCTCAAGATAATCCAGAGCACTATTAAAAACTCAAACCAGTTCACGCTAGGGAATGCTTAACAGAAAAAAGCCAGAAGAGCGCATGCCCCTAGCAGAAAAGCGCTGACCAATGGTACTTTAGCTCCATTGCACAGGTCACCCTGGCAGCAGTCGACTTTACAATCGTTGACTTTTGCTCCCGCTTGTGCCAATGCCTTGCACTGGTCATCGCTACAGCCCGCTTTGATGGTGCAATCCTTTATATAAGTCTTGAAGGTTACGCCTGACACTTCTCCATCGACAAAAACTTTGCGACAGCTGTCGAAACCGGGAAGACAAGTCGTCTTTACCTTGTTCTTGTCACAGTCATCCCAACTCGTCAATACCGAACACTTGTAGCACTGCAGACCATAGCCTGTGAAAAAGAAGAACAACGCAGAGTCATTGCTAATCCGGTGAACACAACAAGACTCTTAAACAATTTGCGGGAGAGAGGACGAAGCTGTAATCTGATTTGCAACAGAAGTTAGTAATAATGAAATTTATTCAGGATTCCATTTAAACTAGCTCTGCTAAATTGGATGCCCCTGGATAAATATTGATTTTAAAGAAATAATGCGAATTAATGTGTAGCGGGAAAAAATGATTCTCAATTGAATTTGCAAGATAAACAGTTTAATTTCATCTGGTTGTCCTTCTGTTCATGCCTTGTCATACCGTTTCAAGGCAAAACTGACAATACTGTGTACGTTAAACGTTGCATTTTTTTGGTTTCGACCGTAACAGATATTAAACCAGGAAAAAAATTCTCGCTTGTCGTCGGGGTTTGCTTTGCTTATAAACATTTTACGTTTTGGAATATAATAGGGCATGTTCTAACGAAACAATAACATCTTACCTTAAACATCTAAAACTTTAAACTATTTAATAGGGAGCTTACGCAAGCAGGACGACGGCGGCAGCGAAAACGTCATGTAAAAAGTGAATACTTCATTCCATTCGGTTCAATTTCAAAAAGGTAGTCGAATTCTCTGGATGAAGTGAATCCTGTGTTTTGATTGGCTAACCGAACAGACAAGATGAGCCTTTCTCACTCAACAAGTTTGTTAGGGCAAGATAGTTGGGTATCGCGCGCTAGGCCTGTCCCAATTTGCATATCCTAACATCTGGTTGTGTTTTTACAGACCTGGACTTTGTCTCGTCCGTTTAGACGCCAAAGAAATGCCTAGTATCCAGCCATGTGTTACCACGCAAATATATCAACGTCAAGCAAAGAAACACGTCATTAAAATTAATCACACACAAAAGACCTGGCTAATGTTGTGGAAAGTTAGTTGCTAGCGGGCAAGGCTATGTAGCATGAACGTTTCTGCATAATCATCGGCTTTGCAGCATTTAATAGCATCCTCCGAAAAACCAGGAAAGCCAAAATTTATGGCAAATTATTGATTGCTTAATGTATACTAACACCACACCTTAGTGACACAAAGTGAAAAAAAAATGTCTATTAGTTATCAAACTTTAATATACAAAAATAAACTTGCCTACCTTACGCAACTATGAGAAGCTGTTAAAAAGTGCATGGCCACTGTTCAGCATTTTTTGTGTGTTGGGCGAGGGGTGGGGGGCGCGGACAATGAATTGTGTTTATGTTCCAGTTGAGAAGTGTCTGAAGCTTTATAAAACGACAATTTACGCAGCTTCACATAAATGTGGTTGTATACAGAGGTTTTAGGGGTGAGACCTACCGACTGCGTTAGTCATAAAAACTGAATTTCTAATATAAGCCATTTCGTTGGCTACATAGGAAATAAACGCTGAAGAACATCTCAAGCTGAGTTAGTCAGTCCTAAAGCTCTTTAAAATATTCAAGCTGGCATGAAATTTGAAGAGACTGCCCTCTATTTTATTAAAGCTATTTAGTAGTACCGAAAGTCGAAATTCAACTAATCTGAGTTAATTGGGCTCACAGAAAAGTCTGAAGTTAATGAGTGTGTTTTAACGGTAACTTACAAACACGCGGGCATAAAATATCGTCTATGGCCTCAGGTGGTAAAGGCCGTCTAATAGTTTTTAAACTGATCAGGGCGCTGGGAACATGTCCAGCTCAGATATCCAGCCCTCTAGCTTTAAGTTTCAAAGCCAGTTGCGAAACAACGTTAACCCCACACCTTGAATATAAAACGGGCAACAAAGCGCTCAAATGCTATTCTTAGATATGTATAGAAAAGGAGTAGTAATATCATTGGAATCACACTTTTAGTTCCAAGACTGTCTGCTTTTGTCTTTTGCCTTTTCGTTACAGTTGATTGGCAATTTTTCCAGAGAGAGAAACAAAAAAGTTGGTCGAAGCTTGTTTTCGTCTTTCATGAAACATATTGCGGTCGCACTAGACATTGACGGCAAAGAAATTTACAAAAATGTGCTTATTGTTTTGGTACATCTTTCTTTCTTGACGTTCTCGTTGCCTTCGACGTCGTCGTTGCTAAAGCTTCCTAATAAACATTAGAAGACGCTTGCGGGTCGATTAATAACCTGATGCGTATATTAATACAAAATTTGCAGCAGTACATATTTAAAAGGAGCGGTTTAGCCTCAACCATCTTACAAGAAAAGCATACTTCAAGCGTAAACGATCCAAAATAGCGACTTGAATTATATTTAAAAAAACCGTGAAAAAAAATCCTCTGGAAGCCTTTAAAACATAAATATGATTTCACTTACCAACAGAGATACACGACAGAAAGGCCAAGGCAAACAGAGCTTGCATTTTCGTAAAGCGTTTCTTGTTGCAATGCTTATGAGCTGCAAGTGACACTATCGAGCCGCACCTTCAGCAATACAACGTTAGATAGGCGCAGTTACTGCTAAAAGGGGTTGGCTCTCATCACGTCATATATAAACCAACCAATCACTGAGGCTAACAACCGCATTGAACACAAAATCACACCAATAAGAAAGAGCCTAGTATAACGAAAAAAACTCAAAGCGAGATCATTGTGTCTTCTAAAAATAGTCCTTTGTAAGAATAAAAAAATTACCGAACCGAAATATTTTCTTTAGGGCCAGTTGCATGGGAAAAGTCACGGCATAAAATGTTTTTTTATTGGTACAGATATACTGATCTATCAATGTGCTATGAAGAATGAACTGAAATCATTTACTGCAAAATGTCTAGTATTGGTGAATAGTCCCAAATTCTTTATCCTGGGGGGGGGAGATACCCCCGGAACGTTTGGGTGGGTGTGTGGGACATGGTTCTAGCAACACTCGCACTATTTCAGAATTAATCATGCAATTTTCATCACCTATTTCAGACTTTAACCCAAAATTCGATACACTGTTTCAGACCAGACCGTTGTAGACTCTGATGTGTAGTGTTCCAGCTACTAAAGAGATTGCTTCGACTTCCATCAGTACATCAGTACATCATCGGTTCATCTCTATAAAAAACCACACTTCCCGAATAAATTATAAAATTGCGTCTTCTGAACTCAGTTCCAGTTTGAACTGTATCCTTTCTCAGGCCAACTGAAAATGGTAAAGATCAACACGTAATTTCAGACCAAAAACTCTCAAAAACCATACCATTAGGGCACCTCCCATTCAATAAGGGAGTGCCCCCCTCCTCCTACGGTTAATATGCAAGGCAAGCAGCGAAACTTTGTAGCAAAATTCCGCTTTATATCGAAGTGGTGCCAGACGAATTGCGGATATCTTGGGGTAAAATTACTTTTCAATAAAGATTAGCCCAATCGGAAGTGTACGGTAGGGATTAGTCGAAGCTATAATTGCGCATTTACTTTGTATATGTGTAGAGAAAAATGTACAAATAATTTTTGCAACCTCGACCGTAACCAATTGCACAAGAGAAAGACGCAGTTCCTTAAATCAATAACTAATATCATCACGTATTTAACGCCTTGGGGGGCGTTCTCTTCAAACACAAATAATTATTGCAAAACCAATCACAAAGAACCTAGCTATGGCTTTTTGTCAACGTTTCTGCATGATCACCTTAACAAGTTAATAATGCTTTTCGGTAGATTAACCGAATTGTTCTGGCGGACGTTCCAGTGGTGTTTGTAAAAGGTGTGGTACAAACATCATGCTTTGCCTATGAGTAACAGACTTTGGCGCTCTTGGAGACTATTAATACAAGAAGCGGAAAAAAGAATCAGGCTGTTGCATCTCGCTCACCATGACTGAAATAAACGTTTCAACGGTTTTTGTCAACTTTTGACATGGACAAGTTAGGTAAAATCCATCGACTTCGCTGGAAAAAACAGTGCGTTAAAGTTAGTACAACTTTCAAGTTTAAAGGCAATTTTTTGAAAACTAACAAAGATGCCAATCAGTCAATCAATCAATCAATCAATCGTTTATAAATAGCGCGGGGCACAAACTTACCACAAATAATAAAGGATAAAGGACCGCAAACGAATATGCCGAAGAACGTAGGTTCTATAAAGACCTGATCAGCAAAAATGAAAAGTAGACATATTAAATTCTACAAGCAGAATACCGCAATGCTGATCGTACTACGTAAAAATAAACTTTAAAAAATTTTTGCGTGGTACGATCAGCATTGCAGTATTCTATGCTTGCAGAATTTAATATGTCCACCACCAAACAAACGTCCGTAAATTTTCGCGACTTTGACTGAGAAGCTATCTCTTCGCTCGTTTAAGGCGTTTCACTTTAAAACTGAGCAAGTTTACTAAGGCGGTGTTCACATTACACCGGGGCGACTTTCGCGCCGGCGCGAGATCACTCCAGTTCCCTCTCATGGCTCTTCAAAATGTCACGCCGGCGCGAGTCATCCAGGCGTGAGTTCACCTTCGCGCTTTCTCAATTCTGCGGAACCGACTAACTCGGAGCCTGGGACAGACTAGAGTTCACCCCGGTTGTTGTACTGGAGAGAGAATTTCACCCCGAAACCAAACTTCGCAACGCTATTCTGTAAACGCGAAACGACTACCCGTTTCGGTGTGAAATCGGTCCACCGGTGGACCAGAGGGGGTATGGCCTCCCCGCAGACGTCCTTTGGGGTTCGTTCGCCACGCAATCAAGAAATGAATGCGTGACGAACGAACCCCAAAGGACGTCTGCGGGGAGGCTGGAACGGGTAGGGCATGCGTAATGTTTACGATTTTGAATGGCACGTGTATTTATCAACATGGAGTGTACCCTCAAATAGGCCCTTTGAATTAGTTGATCACGTGATCAACTTTTGGTAAACACGAAAACAGGTTCGCTTTCGAAAAATTTTGTTGGCACGAGCTAAAAGGGCATATTAAAATTGGTTAACCTGTAAATTATCAGTCGTATATCTTAAAAAGTAGTGATTGCAACGGCCGACGAAAAATGAGAAAAACAACTCTTGCCACCCAGTCACGCTTGAATGGTTTTCCATACAAATCCTTGAATTGTAAATTTCGAAATTTTCAAACTGTCGTGAAAAATTTTGTTATTAAAGCACTACCGGGCTCGAATCTCCTTTTAATTCATAACAGGCAATTTGAGCCCTTAAATGCATAAGGGAAAGATTTAACCATAGTTTATACCACTCAGGCGTGACTGGGTGGCAAGAGTTGTTTTTCTCATACTAGCCCGCGTAGCAGGCTATGATTTCACTTACCAACAGAGATACACGACAGAAAGGCCAAGGCAAACAGAGCTTGCATTTTCGTAAAGCGTTTCTTGTTGCAATGCTTATGAGCTGCAAGTGACACTATCGAGCCGCACCTTCAGCAATACAACGTTAGATAGGCGCAGTTACTGCTAAAAGGGTTTGGCTCTCATCACGTCATATATAAACCAACCAATCACTGAGGCTAACAACCGCATTGAACACAAAATCACACCAATAAGAAAGAGCCTAGTATAACGAAAAAAACTCAAAGCGAGATCATTGTGTCTTCTAAAAATAGTCCTTTGTAAGAATAAAAAAATTACCGAACCGAAATATTTTCTTTAGGGCCAGTTGCATGGGAAAAGTCACGGCATAAAATGTTTTTTTATTGGTACAGATATACTGATCTATCAATGTGCTATGAAGAATGAACTGAAATCATTTACTGCAAAATGTCTAGTATTGGTGAATAGTCCCAAATTCTTTATCCTGGGGGGGGGAGATACCCCCGGAACGTTTGGGTGGGTGTGTGGGACATGGTTCTAGCAACACTCGCACTATTTCAGAATTAATCATGCAATTTTCATCACCTATTTCAGACTTTAACCCAAAATTCGATACACTGTTTCAGACCAGACCGTTGTAGACTCTGATGTGTAGTGTTCCAGCTACTAAAGAGATTGCTTCGACTTCCATCAGTACATCAGTACATCATCGGTTCATCTCTATAAAAAACCACACTTCCCGAATAAATTATAAAATTGCGTCTTCTGAACTCAGTTCCAGTTTGAACTGTATCCTTTCTCAGGCCAACTGAAAATGGTAAAGATCAACACGTAATTTCAGACCAAAAACTCTCAAAAACCATACCATTAGGGCACCTCCCATTCAATAAGGGAGTGCCCCCCTCCTCCTACGGTTAATATGCAAGGCAAGCAGCGAAACTTTGTAGCAAAATTCCGCTTTATATCGAAGTGGTGCCAGACGAATTGCGGATATCTTGGGGTAAAATTACTTTTCAATAAAGATTAGCCCAATCGGAAGTGTACGGTAGGGATTAGTCGAAGCTATAATTGCGCATTTACTTTGTATATGTGTAGAGAAAAATGTACAAATAATTTTTGCAACCTCGACCGTAACCAATTGCACAAGAGAAAGACGCAGTTCCTTAAATCAATAACTAATATCATCACGTATTTAACGCCTTGGGGGGCGTTCTCTTCAAACACAAATAATTATTGCAAAACCAATCACAAAGAACCTAGCTATGGCTTTTTGTCAACGTTTCTGCATGATCACCTTAACAAGTTAATAATGCTTTTCGGTAGATTAACCGAATTGTTCTGGCGGACGTTCCAGTGGTGTTTGTAAAAGGTGTGGTACAAACATCATGCTTTGCCTATGAGTAACAGACTTTGGCGCTCTTGGAGACTATTAATACAAGAAGCGGAAAAAAGAATCAGGCTGTTGCATCTCGCTCACCATGACTGAAATAAACGTTTCAACGGTTTTTGTCAACTTTTGACATGGACAAGTTAGGTAAAATCCATCGACTTCGCTGGAAA
>CALNXI010005741.1:0-10123 GCA_942486025.1 Porites evermanni | reverse complement strand
AGTTGAATCAAATTAATTTAACCTTTCCATCATGTACATGTATTTTACTAGCTGCTTGTTAGTAAAATAGAGCGGTAACAGAAAAGGCCGAACCGTAAGACGTTTACTTTTTAATTTCAGTTTATTTCTTGTGGCCAAGTGGCGCCAGATAACACCATTCACTGGAAATATCTCTAGCCACTATATACTGGTTCAAACGATGGAAAACGGTAAACACTTCTATACCTTTAGAACAACCGAGATCCAATCAGAACATGGGTTATCAATGCTAATAGTATGCGTACCCTTAAAGTAGAATTTTTTAGGGATAGCAGAGCGAACGAAATACGCGAACGCGCATGAAAATAGACCTTATTCACGATACTCACCATCTTTACAGGCGCTTTAGGATTAATGGGATAAAAGCCATGCCACGTAGTATTTCAGCGCGCAAACAAGCGAGAAGTTTTACCAATACGAGCAATCCCGGCCGAGTTTGTTTATTCTGTCAAAATTAGACAACTATTTTAGTCATGCAAAATTGTAGTTCGAGTTTCGACAAGTTTTAGGTCTTAATTGCTTGCTGTGAGGACATCTACGGTCGCTACTGCATCCAAAAAGAGTAACGATGATCCCTTCCACCCAAAATTTCACTCTACTGTCTTTTAAATAAAATGCTCTTCAAACAAACTCGATCGCGATTTCTTGTACTGAGAGATTTTTTTCAGTTGTTTGCCCGCTGAGAAACCACCAGTCCTTAAGCGCGTACAAAGATCGCAGGTATCGTGAGTAAAGTCAAATGCCACGCCGAGATAAAGCATGTCACCTTCCTACAGGGTGGCGATTTTCACGCGCGCTCGCGTACTTCACTCGCTCTACAATCCCTGTGGAAAATGAGCGAATGCGTGTAGTCTAGGGTACCCGATATACGCTTATAACACCGTCAACTAAAGCAACGGACAATTGCTAGTCAGCTCGTTCAACGGAGACAAACTTGTGTGCAAGCTACTGAAATCACGCATGCGCCTCACGCTTGACCGCTGTATAGTAGTTATCGTTGTCACTCACCTGCCATGATGTTATCAAAAGCCTGTTGATCTTTGGTGCTTGCGTCTCTTGAGTAGTCATGACCCTCATACACGTACATACTGCTCACTGAATCAACAAAATAAGACAGTAGTGAGAACATCGCTACCCGTTTATTGTAACAGCCTGATAGGTTCAAGAGTTGAGTTGAATGTACATTAAGCTTTCGATAGCCTCTAACTGTCTCTGTCGGCGAATTATATCGATTTGCAGGGTTTATGCAGTTAGTAGACGGGAATTTGAGCAGCTACGAAGTTTTTATGGTTCTGTTTTCCTTTTGTATTTCATGGAAGTAGCCGGGGGTCCTACTCGGGAAATCTCCGAGCCGGCCCTTACTGTCTTCCCTGCAAACATAGCAATAGATTTCCAACGTTCGTTGTATAAAGGTACTCTTGAGAGGAAACTATCCTTACGAAAAACACAACAGTTCCTCACTTCTATCCGCCATGCATATTTTGTGGTACAATTTTATCTTCGATTTCTAGCATGTTCCTTTGTTTAACTCATTATCTTACACAAGCCAAGCCCCCCAAAAAAGAAAACGTGCGGCCCAATAACCACATACAACACAGATGATGATTAACTGAAGGAGTACAAGCTAATCTGCAGGCTGCACACTGCTTTAACTTTTCAATATATGAAATTTGTTCACCATTTTCGTCTTCATCTGTCCGCTCCATACACGAAGCGATGTCGTCATTATCATCATTGGCCGCTTCAAGAATCCACTCATCATTACAACTTCCTCCTAAAATCCTTACAGATGTTAAAAGAATACAAAGTTGTTGAGACAAAGCGTACAAACTAAACAAAAACCTTAGGGCCCATTCACACAACATCACATACCGTAAAATTCCGAAAATAAGCACCGGGGCTTATATTTTTCAAAGGCCCTTTTTGAGGGGCTTATTTTTGGAGGGGCTTATATTCGGAGGGGCTTATCTACGGAGGGAAATTTGCGTTTCAAAATCGATTGGGCTAATTTTACGGTATTAAAACTGAATATAAATTCAGGAAAATGCAGAGAATTGAAGAACTGACTTTTATGTAAGATTCAGGTGGGCTTTAAGTATTAATTTTGAGTCGACAGAAATCAGCATGGAGCCCTTACACGCTTCAGTATTTACGCAGACAAACAATCCCCCTCCCCCCTATAAAAGATAAAACGAAACAACCACTACACCAATTATACAACGAAATGGAAACTTACTTTTCTAAGTCTTTCTCTGTAACAGTGCTGTTAATAAAAGAAAGATGATTCAATATTAGTGCATTGAAAAATATAACTTACATTAGGGATTTCTAAATTGTGATGATTTTTATTTAGTGTATGAATGAAATACAATGGCAAAACAATTCTTATGTTTGCTCACCTGTTCTCTGACTCAAATAACTTGTCCAAGCCAAATTTAAGCAAGTCTGCTAGCTAGCGATTTCATATACAAAAGAAAATCAGCATTTGATCCTTCATTTGTGTCGTGATCCTTGAATCACTTCAGACCTCATGACTATTACGTTTTAGTTATATCCAGCTAGTGGTCTATTATCAATGCTGCGTTCTGATTGGTTGAGCTACTACTAGGCTATATGTTATTAGTAAAATCCAACTAGTGGTCTATTATCAATGCTGCGTTCTGATTGGTTGAGCTACTACTAGGCTATATGTTATAGCCCACTAGTAGCGAAAAGCGCGGGCTTTTTGGCGGTAAAAAAGGATTAAAGTCTAGCGTTAACTAGCTAAAAGTTTTTTATTCTCGATATTTTTGACCAACTAGTTGGATTTTACTAAAACAATTATTCCTCTCGCCCTCATGGCTTCTGAGTCAAAAGCCCATTCGGGCTCGAGGAATAATTGTTAAATAGATCACTTTAGTTGATAAATAACGAGCAAAGGCGAACTTCCTTTCTTTTGCCAAGATAAGGATAATTTCGTGAAAAAGGCCACAGATAGAAATACATGAAAAAATAAACCAAGTTCATTTGAAACGAAGGGCGTTAATTCAAGGTTCGCCGTAGGAGAACCTTGGTTCCCATCAAAACGAATTGCCAAAAAAAAAAACAGGAAAGGAAAGAACTTAAAACAGGAAAACAAGAAAGAAGTTAACAGGCCAATAAAACGGAACTGAAGGGAATTAAAGTGGCTTACACATCCACGTGCTCTTTACCTGCATGGGAGTCTCAGCAATTTGATTGACAGCTGATACATTTCCTGAAAACTGCAAAGAATCGTCAAACAAAGTATTAGCTAGCAAGAACTCCTAACGCCATAGGTGCTAGACCTGTATATCGGTGGGCAGATTCATGACGGTGGCATATTGTTGTAATATTTCAAGGGAAAACAGACTAACACTATTAATTCTTCGAGTTGGTTATAAAATACAAGTTTGCTTGAAGAGCCGAAAGAAACTATGAGTATGTGGTACCCTGTTTATAAGTAAGGTTTTAGGAGCACTTCATTAAAGTAAAACGTCACACCGGCTCGATTGGGTTCGCCAATGGAACAGTTACTGGGGCTGAGAAAACCTTTGCGATAAAATACTCGGAATCCGGCAATACAATACATCATTCTAGAGACGCCTTATTGAGTTCCTGTTCACAAGATAACTATCAAGCTTTATACTTAAACCATACTTGAATTGCTTTATCAGATGGTAGGAATAACTTTGACGGATGGGTACAACGAATTTTAGTTTGTAAAAGTACCTTGATGTTGCTGCTTTAATTATTGTATGTAAGCTTAGTTTATTCTATTACTCTAGGCTAATATTATTCAAATAGTGTTTTCAATTTTATTGTAACTGAAGAAGTCACTAAACAAGACTACGCATTTGTTTCCAAACCAGCCAATTAAAAACGAAAACAAACAAAAAACATCCATGTAAGGATAATCTTACTGTTAAGGGAAAACGCCAACGAACCGCTTCTCTTCTATTCTATTATTTTTTTCTGTGCGGTTATGAATTAAAATAGTTAATCCCGTAGTATCCTAACCTTTCCACCTTCTATCACTGTATTTGTCAGTTTTAACTTTGCATCTGCTCTCTTCAGCACAATTTCCTCCACTGTACTTCTACCAACGAGGCGAATGATTTTCACTGGTCTGATAAACAAGATAAATAGAACATTAAACTGGCCCGTAATTTCAAAGCTTCATATCAACCATCTCATAAGAAAAAAAATTAAAATTGTATTTATTTCAGCGTTTTTACTAGCTAAATGTATCGGCCATTTTAGAGCACAGTCTGCCACACAGAAATTGCCGGTAAGCCTGTGGCTACGACCGCTTCACCGAAGCTCACAAGAGCTTCAAATGTAGCTTGTTTCGCCAGGTTTTTTTGGATCATTATCATTTCTGGGAAACTGTCAACCTACCCCTTCCCTAAGCCAACATTAACACTTACTCCACACTTAGGGCAAAATGTTGGCTTAGGGGAGGGGTAGGTGGGCAGTTTCCCAGAAACATGTAATGATCCGTTTTTTTATATCCCCTGAGTGCCATCTCAGGGGTGCGAAACAAACTAGCCTGTTCCAGGCTCCGAGATAGTCGGGCCCGCGGANATTATTTTTTTCTGTGCGGTTATGAATTAAAATAGTTAATCCCGTAGTATCCTAACCTTTCCACCTTCTATCACTGTATTTGTCAGTTTTAACTTTGCATCTGCTCTCTTCAGCACAATTTCCTCCACTGTACTTCTACCAACGAGGCGAATGATTTTCACTGGTCTGATAAACAAGATAAATAGAACATTAAACTGGCCCGTAATTTCAAAGCTTCATATCAACCATCTCATAAGAAAAAAAATTAAAATTGTATTTATTTCAGCGTTTTTACTAGCTAAATGTATCGGCCATTTTAGAGCACAGTCTGCCACACAGAAATTGCCGGTAAGCCTGTGGCTACGACCGCTTCACCGAAGCTCACAAGAGCTTCAAATGTAGCTTGTTTCGCCAGGTTTTTTTGGATCATTATCATTTCTGGGAAACTGTCAACCTACCCCTTCCCTAAGCCAACATTAACACTTACTCCACACTTAGGGCAAAATGTTGGCTTAGGGGAGGGGTAGGTGGGCAGTTTCCCAGAAACATGTAATGATCCGTTTTTTTATATCCCCTGAGTGCCATCTCAGGGGTGCGAAACAAACTAGCCTGTTCCAGGCTCCGAGATAGTCGGGCCCGCGGAATTGAGAAAGCGCGACAAACAGACACCGTCATGGGAGTGAGGCTGCTTTCACTACCTTGTTTGACCAATACGATGAGCCCGAGCTGCCGCCTGCAGGTCATTCTGCGGGTTGAAGTCGCTATCTACAAAGATGACGGTGTCTGCAGACATCAAGTTTAAACCCTGACCACCTACAGAAAGAAAAAAGGAAAAGCTGCGCTCAGGACTTCGTTCGCAGTCAAATAAATCTAAGGGACTGTAAGTACATGTACCAGTCTCCTTTATTCAATAGACTGTCTGAAAGCAATGGTGCCTTAACACAACTCCACTACCATGTTTGTCTGTCTCAGGGTTACCAAAACAGTATGTCGCAGGAACTATTTATACACGTTGTTTGAGGGATAAGGGGAAGCATAATTTCTTGTCGCAGGAAATCACACGATTCAGTGCAAGATCAAGATTCGGTCTACGTGACCTAGTGACGGTGTCTCAACCATTTCGCAATCACGCCTCCGTGGTCTAGACTACAGCGATTTGCAGTCTAGAATGCGAATATGCCAATCACCAGTTTTAGGGGAAATTAACTGTATGATTCGCGAGGTTCCGTTGATATATGATAGCCATGAGCGCGCACTTTATGCTCAAGAACGTACCTGCACGCGTACTCAAGAGAAATATAAAGGTATCTTCTGTTTCGTTGAAGTTCTGAATAGCTAGAAATCGCTCCTCTCCTCTGACTGAGCCATCTAATCGCTCATAAGAATATCCTGTAACAGGAACAAACATAACGGGCCAAAATGAAGTCCTACACTCCATGTGTGTAGCTCTTTTCAAGCAAAGCCTTATAAAGGGGAAAAAGGTCAAAGCCTGCTATAGAAAACTAGTAGACTACGCGTAGTCTCGCATCGGTTCTCGAAGATAGAACAGGTAACCCAGGCTCTGTGATAGTACCACAGTACGATACTTGTAAAATTATAGTGTTTGTATGGGGTAAAATCGAATCGTACTGTAGTACTATCACAGAGCCTTGGAAGATAGTATGGCGAGCGCGCCGCGTAGCGTCCTGTTTAGCATACTTAGAAGGTCGTTCACTATGATACTACACGCATAAACAGGTTATTATTGTTGGAAATACGCCCTTTAATTACCTCTGTAGCCAAGATAATCCTGAATGATATCTAACATTCTTGTCATTTGAGAGAACATCAAAACTTTGTGTCCCCTGAAGATGTAAAAAAAAGGAATGCATAGTTTCCTTCAATTTCCTTCTTGTGACGAATTCCAAGAAGCACAGTAAAACAATTCATTTTCCTGGATTTGTTACTTACCTTGTCTTGAGGAAAATCAATAGTTGGTCAATAACTTGGAGCTTTCCTGAAGAAAAAATATCAATAGGCTTGTGAACAGGCGACTTTCCACAAGCATTTTTACATTTTTCACTGTCACATTTTACACCTATTCCAGTTTTCACTTTTCAGTAGTGTCACAACTCAGTCTTTAAAACCACTAATTTTATTGTCCTCCTTTCACATACCCGTGTACGGCTGGACAAACATTAACTGGAATTAAAACTGAATTCTATGTTAATGGCGGATAAACAAAGAGCTTTTTCATTTCAGTCGCTTTAATGTGAGAAGTACATAAATGTTTTGCAGAAAAGAGAGGACTTAAGAATGAAGCGGTTAGCTTAATTTTGATTCAGTATAATACAAGAGAAAACTGAGATAGAGCAGTCAGAGAAAGTAAATAAATTATGTAAGTTCACAATATTGATTACCACTAGCATCAACAAGATGTTCACCAAGTTGAAACGGCTCAGGTTCCACTCCTGAAACAGCAAAATCAAGGCAAAGTTAGAAGACTTGATTACTGTATTCTGGAATACAGACCAACAACAAATTTACCGTCAAACAGATATGGATGGTTGACACATTTTCTTAATTGGGTCAAAATATTCATCAGTCTGGTCTTACTGGTTCCTCCAGGAGAATTAAACGCGTCTAAAAAAAGGTTAAAACAGACATTAGAAAACAATCACCTTATAAACTCCAAACAGACTGTATCTCTCCTGCTTTAAAACTTAAACTACACAGCCTTTGAAAGAGTCACTAAACTCACTGGAAGTGAACTAAACTACTTATGGAAGAAAAAGAGATTGCACATAGAGGATATTACACGGTGGCGAGAAGATATGAATTTTATGTTCGAGTGGCAAGAACAATATCTCACGAGTGAGCGAAGCGAACGAGTGAGATATTGTTCTTGCCACGAGAACACAAAATTCATATCTTCTCGCCAACGTGTAATGTTCTTTTTATTATATGGAGAAACCAATTTAACAAAAGCAAAAAGCGGGAATCGTGACGTCATTGAACGATACGACACTCACAAAGGTGACATACGGAAAATATGCCACTCGGGTCCCGGATGAAGTGGCGTATGGAATCTACGAGTGGTTTAGTTCCCAGTAAAACACTCTCCTCCATATAATAATATGCAAAATCTGATTTCAATAAGAAGTTATTCAAACGTTGATAAACATTCTACAATAATTAACGGTCACTGTGACTAAATAGAAAGATACGAATAAAAATTTCCAAACAAAATGTACGAAAAACACTTAAATTAGAAACGGAGAACCGAGATTAAGAACACCATATTATTGACAATCATTACAAGTCATTTAGAGTGTCACAACTTTTCAGTTTAAGAATTTTAAGTGAGGTCAACCCTACCTAAATCTTTCATCAAGATGGCCTTGTAATATTTTTTCTGTAATTCTGACATGCCAGTGTATAGGAGAACCTTTTTTTTTAAAAAAAAGCACACAAATAATTGAAAGAAATTAGGTCAGGGAAACTACACATCAGCAAGCACGGTTCTACATTATTTCTGCAGTAATTGTTAAAATATGAAGAGTGACACTCCAGCGTTTAAAAGGAACGACAAGAAGTGTCTCAAGGAGACCGAACACAGATCACTGAGGGGGGAGGGGGGGTGGGGGGTAGGGCCATGAATTTGGCAGACTACAATAGCTTTTACCCTTTACTGATTGTACTACGTGGAAATTAACTCTGCAAGACATCAACACGACACCGAAAGAACCAAAAACAGAGCGGGATTGAATTCAGTGTGTCTACTCACTGTACATTTTTTGCTGGGCAGGTCTTTTACAGATCCTACATTTTGCAGCATATTCATCTGTGGTCCTTTGCAGTTTGAATGTCAATTTTTTACCCTGTACTCCTACTGCCAATAAGGTGGCATTTTCGAGCAAGGACAGTTTAAAGATCAGAGATTGGCTTGGAAGACGTTTTTCCGTTTATCGTTGTATTCACGAGATTAATGACATGCATGCATGATAAAGTACATTCAGATGACTTTGAACAGTGCGCAGAATCTACATAAGTAGTGCTTTCAAGCAAGAATAGGAGTAAAACTAATTAAACATGAAGGGAATTGTGAACGTAAGTTTATTAATTAACACTATTACCTCACTCTTCTTTGGTAAATGTGCCATCACCTGCAATAAATTATAGAAAAATAACAGAAACCATAAAAACAGTAATAATTTATGGTTTTAAAAGCACAATTGGGGCCTGGCCAATGCCAGAATTTTGCGCGCACCAATTTACATGTACAGTGTGCTTATGTCAGTATTAATGTTAAGACATAACTAAAAATCTTTTACAGATTTCGTAGTTGCCAAAATAATGTTAAAACAGAAGTACCCATGTCACTTATAAACAAAAAGGATTTAATATTATTTATTACTGTGAAATGATATCTGACCTCTGACTTGACACGCCTTAACAAAAATGGTGACAAAAGATTTTGCAACTCCGCATTTTTTTCTGAAACAAATAACCAAAAAAGATACAATAACTATTAGTGAAACAAACAGTAGTGATACAGTTATAATCCCATGATCAAACAGAAAACTTCGAAATACACTTTACTTGCATCATACTCAAATTTAGCAATCTTAATAACTTTCTTTAGAAGAACTTTAAAGCAGTGGTTGATCCAGACCTTCAGATAAGGGAAGGGGGCGGTCATCCAGACCCTCAGATAGGCGGGGTCTCAAAAACAATTTTTTACGCCCTTCAGGCCTCAATTTGGTCTAAAAATAGGGGGGGGCCTCCCCTGGATCTGTCACTGTAAAGTAAATACCTGATATCAAAACTTGTTTGCCAGTGAATGTGGATATGTTTCCACCTTGAGGTTGGGGGGAAGGGGTACTTCCCTGTGAAAATGACAGGGGGTGTTCATTGTACCTTTAAGGGATGAACCCTTCAAGCCCCATTATTATTCAGAAAAGACTAATGGAATACAGGAATTGATTGCTACCTGGGAAGTGGGATTCACCAAAATTCCGGCAGGGATGCAGGTTTCAGAAAAACTAATATAAGACTCTCATCTCTCACCTGTAGAATCATCAACATCTGTGAACCTTTCCTCAAATTCATCAATAGCATCAAGAGAAAAAACACCAGGGCTTACAAATGAGAGCAGCGAATACAGCTAAAAGTTGACATCACAGGGAAAGTTAGTGATGAGCTTTGCCCTTTCTGTAAAACTTGAGACTTGCGGTGTGTATTCCCAATATCAGAGGTGGAGCAGAGACTTGAGGTCATATTAACAGCCAACACAGAATAAACTTAAACCACACCTGTTTTGGGGGAATCTAGAAATAAAATGTAATTGACTGAAATTTTGTAAGACCATCCTCTTCTGCGGCCTTATAATATAGAACAAACAGTATTTAATTTAGCGCTGTCCATGTTAGGCAGGACATGCACTGGAAAATAAAAATCAGCTGTGGTCACACCAAGAAAGTTGCTGGAAGTTGATTTTTGAGAAACCTAGTAAAAAATTCTTCAAAACTTAGCCTTTTTA
>CALNXI010005739.1:0-10127 GCA_942486025.1 Porites evermanni | reverse complement strand
ATTTAAATTGTACACTTTGAATTTTAAGAAGCAAAAAACTTGATGTACAAAGTTTGTGTTTCCTTAGGAATCAGTTCTGCGATGAGATCTGACCATTTTTAAACTTTAAATTCTAGGAATAAGAAACGGAAAGGGCTTACTCACAGAATCCTCATCGAGGACGATGCAGACAAGAGATGGGTATTGATGCCTACTGGTATGGAACCAGGACTAAATCGTCCTCCGCAAAGTGAAATTCAGGAGGTGGTTGTTGAAATTGGAGAGGAATCAGGCAAACCATCGGGTATGGTATAGTAGTCCTTGAGTAAAATAATGTAATTTCGTGGATTAGAGGACAACAAGACGCCCCCTCTTTAAATTATATATTAACCCTTTCACTTCCAAATGTGACCAAATTTGCGAGTCCTTGAATTTAATAGCGGCATGTGCTGACTCCACTCCGAGTAAATCTATTGAACGTGTGTGTGTATCTCCATCATCGAAGAAGCAAATTTGTTTACTTTGTGCGAAAGTTGACGACTTCAGCCGGAAAAATACAAAAAGGTCTCATAAAGGGCGAAACCCTTAGACTTCTGAGAGCTAACTCCTCAGCTAAATCCTTCTATGAGAACATCTACAACTTCAAAAAGCGCCTTCGCGCTAGAGGTTACCCTCACAATCTCGTAGAAAAAATCACCTCTGAGGTTAACTCTACTGAACGCAAGTCAGGTTTACAAAAGAAAAATGAAGTGCGAAAGAAAATTCTGCCTTCTGTTACCTCTTACCTCCCTGCTTTGCAGAACCTTAAAAACATTTTAACGTGCAAATGGCACTTAATTCAACATCAACCACTACTGAGAGAAATATACAACGAGCCTTCCATCATTTCATATAAAAGAGAAAAATCGCTGGGAGATTCAATGCCCTTAGGACTTGTGAGTGACAGCATTATCCCAAAGGGTCCTTGAGAGCTACTCTGATTGGTCCAAGCGCACCGACCCGTTTTTGGGTCGGTAAAATTGGCGCCAATCAAGTATGAAAAGTCCTTTGACCCGCGCCATATGAAATCCGACGGAGGACTTTTTGAAAGTCTAGCAGAGAGCTTTCATTTGAATGGTCACATCATAGGATTATGTCCGCAGACTCAAAAGTTAGAACCACCTTACAAAACTCCATCAAGTACTCTGGCAGTGAAAGGGTTAATAACATTTTAACAGTAAGCTCGGACGTCAGTGGGGGGGGGGGGGGGGGGGGGACTCCACATATGAAAGAGGTGGGGATGCTCATCGGAAATTTTGAATGAAACCCCTAAAGGAGACCGATCTGGTTGTGGCCCAAGCTTTTTTTGATCCCTAAAAGAGACCATGTTAAAACACAGACAAATGAGAAAACCTGGATTATATGAATGGAGTAAATAAAACCCATTAAAAATATACATATCAAATATATATATTTTTATGTTTTTTTTTCTCGTGCAACCCCAAACGAGACCTTTACGGCTAAATATGATGGCGTTTTGCCCAGAACACCCTAAGTGAGACCAGAATCCGAAATTTATACCCCTAAGCGAGATTACGAGCATCACCACCCATTTCATATGCGGAGTCCCTCCCCAGGGATGCAAGTTTGCATTCCACAAAAGTGAACTAGCTTTTTAAAAAGGAAAAGGGAAAAGTTGTAAAGCGATCAAGCCATTTGCACTTACTAGTTAATTAGTCAATACATACAACAAAGTTTAAAGAGCATTATTTGGTTCTTTTCGTTTTCAGTCGTAGTCGACAGTACGCCCGGCGTAAGACGTCTTTTAACAAGCAACGAAGGAAAGGGAATATGTAAGTAAATAAGTTATAAGTAAATAAGTTATTCATCTTTATTTAAGTTACTTACCATTTTAGTAGATCTTAGTCTACCCTAAATGTATGCATTTCTATTTTTTTATTGTAAAACTCAGTCCACATGTATGATGATTATAAACTTGCTCCCACGAGAAATGAATAAGAAAACGAAAAGAAAGAAAAAAAATTTACTTTTATCAATCGGATTTTACGACACACACGCTAGAACTTGGAAACGTCACCGTAGTTTTCATGTTTTCGTTCATGGCTAAAGACAACGCTAGCCGTAATTAGATTCATTGCAATTGTAACTTAATAATGTATTTCAAAACAAAACAGTGGCATTTCAGTGATCAGAAGTTTTAATTGTCCGAAAAAAATCTTCGTGTTTTAGTCTTTATTTGGTCACAATGGTTATAAAATACAGTTCTCATAGAGTGTAATGTTGAACGATTTCTATACATTTTTTTTTTCAGTGATTGCACTTTGGGTGTTGGCAGGAATATTGACTGCCCTTCTCCTTATGGCTTGTTGCTATTACTGTTGCTGGCATGTATGTTGCGGAAAGTACGTATTGGGAAATGGAAATTATTTCACTTTTTTTTAAGATCATTACTTTAGTTTCGACAATGAATGCAAGGTTCATGAGGACGGAAGAGTTTATTATTATTATTATTATTATTATTATTATTATTATTATTCCACAATAACAAGTTAAAATCTCTTTTTCTCGTCGTCTCGAAAACATCTCACCGTCTTCTTCAATATGGCGACCGCATTAGGTCACACGACTACGCTGGTCATGTGACAGAAGACGACGAATTCGGGCGTGACGTGGACGCCTCAGTTGTGGTTGAGGCACTAGCTTCTTGTCCATGATTTAAATTGTACACTTTGAATTTTAAGAAGCAAAAAACTTGATGTACAAAGTTTGTGTTTCCTTAGGAATCAGTTCTGCGATGAGATCTGACCATTTTTAAACTTTAAATTCTAGGAATAAGAAACGGAAAGGGCTTACTCACAGAATCCTCATCGAGGACGATGCAGACAAGAGATGGGTATTGATGCCTACTGGTATGGAACCAGGACTAAATCGTCCTCCGCAAAGTGAAATTCAGGAGGTGGTTGTTGAAATTGGAGAGGAATCAGGCAAACCATCGGGTATGGTATAGTAGTCCTTGAGTAAAATAATGTAATTTCGTGGATTAGAGGACAACAAGACGCCCCCTCTTTAAATTATATATTAACCCTTTCACTTCCAAATGTGACCAAATTTGCGAGTCCTTGAATTTAATAGCGGCATGTGCTGACTCCACTCCGAGTAAATCTATTGAACGTGTGTGTGTATCTCCATCATCGAAGAAGCAAATTTGTTTACTTTGTGCGAAAGTTGACGACTTCAGCCGGAAAAATACAAAAAGGTCTCATAAAGGGCGAAACCCTTAGACTTCTGAGAGCTAACTCCTCAGCTAAATCCTTCTATGAGAACATCTACAACTTCAAAAAGCGCCTTCGCGCTAGAGGTTACCCTCACAATCTCGTAGAAAAAATCACCTCTGAGGTTAACTCTACTGAACGCAAGTCAGGTTTACAAAAGAAAAATGAAGTGCGAAAGAAAATTCTGCCTTCTGTTACCTCTTACCTCCCTGCTTTGCAGAACCTTAAAAACATTTTAACGTGCAAATGGCACTTAATTCAACATCAACCACTACTGAGAGAAATATACAACGAGCCTTCCATCATTTCATATAAAAGAGAAAAATCGCTGGGAGATTCAATGCCCTTAGGACTTGTGAGTGACAGCATTATCCCAAAGGGTCCTTGAGAGCTACTCTGATTGGTCCAAGCGCACCGACCCGTTTTTGGGTCGGTAAAATTGGCGCCAATCAAGTATGAAAAGTCCTTTGACCCGCGCCATATGAAATCCGACGGAGGACTTTTTGAAAGTCTAGCAGAGAGCTTTCATTTGAATGGTCACATCATAGGATTATGTCCGCAGACTCAAAAGTTAGAACCACCTTACAAAACTCCATCAAGTACTCTGGCAGTGAAAGGGTTAATAACATTTTAACAGTAAGCTCGGACGTCAGCATAAAAGGGCGCCAGTATCATCTCGTCGGTCGGGCCCGGTTCTTTGAAACCACGACCTCCCGCTCGGCAGACCGGTGCTCTCCCAACTGGGCTAACCGGGCGGCGGTAAATAATAATTAAGGATAAAGAAACGATGAAGAGTTGACCGTAACGAGTACCATAAGATTGATTTATGAACTCAACCTTTGCAGGAGTCATTCAATTTGGCGTCGAGGCAGATCAGTCAAAGGAAAATCGTGTGACCGCTGAAACTGTTCATTCCGAACTACCAGTGTATTCGGAAGAAGCTGCTACTGTGGACAGTAATGCCACTACGCTTAAAATGGAACCTGCGGATCCAAGATACGCCAACCTGACGAAAAGAAAGGCCAATAGAACCAAGAGTGATTCAGCAGGTTCATTCAAGACTCGTGGAAAACTTAGCCCAGGATTTCCCAATGGAGGTTTTGACGGGTAAGTAACCATTTTGTTCTACTAGACCCGTTGATTTCACTTGGAGAACTTAGTAAACCTTGTGGCTGGACATAACGTGGTTGAAATCGGCGTTGTAACGATCACACAGAAAAACCCCGAGAACTAAATGGTAGATCGTACGAAATAAAGGGATATTCTTTTATTGCGAGAGGCATGTCGAGTACATTTTTAACACTATCTGCTTGCTATGGTTTAGGGTGGGGAAGCTCGCTTGATTAAAATTTGCTATAAATCTGGCCATTTTAAAGGTGCCTGTACCGCACTCGTTTTATAATACGATCGTCAAGTCAACATACAATGATCAGGTTAAATATCCCAGCCATTCTTGTTCTTCCATTTAACCTTCCACGCCAATGGACCTCCAAGTGAGCCTTTTTTTACTAGCACTCGTTGCAGTAATTTCTTCTCTTTAAATCTTGATTCTTTCTTTTTTTATTCGATCAGGTCATCTGAGTGGTTGTCGGATTCTTTCGATAATGATGGAATGAATCGTGCCAGGAGTTTGGATGACCTCGCCATCGTGGATTATGAAATGTTTGAAGAACGCCGTGGCTCAGATCAAAGCGCAGGCAAAGGTGGAGACGGTTATAGGAGGATGAAAGAAACGAGCAGGGAGTCTGTAAACAAGCACCATGTGGCTATGGAAGAAAAGGTGTTATCTTTTATGTCGAAAAATGGAGACCAGAACATGGAAGTCCTGGAAAGTTGGTTTAACCCTGATGGAGGAGCCGAGGAACCCCGACAGAACAAAGCTAAAAATGAACCAGTCTATTCAGAAGTCGGGGCCCAGATACCCAGGGATGACCCGGTATACTCGGAAGTGGGATCCCAAATACGTAAAGACGAATCCATTTATTCCGAAGTAGGATCTCAGATACCTAAGTAGGGAAAACGTAAGTTCACGCCTTTTGTTTGACCTGGGGCCGGTTTCTCAAAGCCTGGTTAGCGCTAACCGTTGGTTAAGAGGTATCAAAATGCATAGGTTTCCATGGTATTTAACGTTGGTTAGCACTAACCATGCTTCGAGCAACCCGGGCCTGGAAAATACGAACGTTTTGAAGAAAACAACTTAAACAGATATCAGCTGCGTTAATGTAATCCTTCTTAGGATATAAATTAAATCCTTCTTAGGATATAAATTAAACTGCGGGGGAGCCCGGTCATCCAGACCCTAATATAAGGAGGGGGCAGTCTCCCAAACCTTAGTCTAAAAATAAGGGGGGTGGGCCCCCCGGGGCCCCTCCCCTAAATCCGCCACTGTTGCCGATATCCTTTGTCTAGGCACCCAGCGGTGGCGCAGGCTATATCATGTCTTTCAATTGATGAGCACCAACCATTTCAATCTTGGTTCGACGTTATGTCAGGCAAGTTTCTTGGTGATTGCTCGTTAATATTGCTGTTTTGGGTTCTTTTCCCATAGGTATTACCACCGCTGGATACAAGTCAAGGTTTTCTGAACAATTTTGAAAGGAAAGGCCGTCACTAACATGAAGCCTGTTTACATGAACTGTAAAATAAGTTGCATGCGGTATACCTAATACTTATTTTGTTTTATGACTTTTTACGAGCCAAAAGAATAATAGTTAGAAAAAGTCCCATGGTTTACCATTTAACGTAAAGCTTAACTAAGTCAGACAAAGTATGTTGCAAAATCGTGGGAAGGAATTACATCAGGACCCTAGAAGAGAAAGTCTGCTTTCCTTTTTATCTTTTTAAACGACGACATAGGATAGCATAAAATAGTTCCAGCTACAGGTAAATCAAGAGTGATAGGTGTCTTAGTACAAAGACATAGAGAACAATATGTTGTTGTGTTGCTCATTTGCTATTTGGGGTTTTTATGTTTTTTTTTTATTATTATATAGTATTTTTGAAAGTAATCTTGTATGAGAAAAAAGTAATTTTAAAAGTATTTTTTTCCCTTTGATTTCATCTTTTTAGGATTATAACCACCAAATCAAAATGTATGTAGAAGAAATAGAAATATACCAAAATTATGTGAGATATCTCAAAAAAGCCCACGTTCGATGTCTTAAAATTCTAACATGACTCCGAGGCTTTAGGGTCAGAATTGCAAACTTTTCACGACTCCATTGTCTCGCAATTCCCAGAAGAGAATTGAGCACAAAGAAAACCAAACAAAATATAGAAAATGACCAGAAACCCTTGGAGTCATGTCTGAATTTAAATATATCGCACGTGGGCTATTAAATAGTCTCCTACAAGAACCAAAACAGTATGGTTTAACATGACCAAAGGTAGTTGTATAATCCCTTGTACTTGTTGCGAATAATTAAACTTGTAGATACTGAATTAATTACCAGTTAAAAGCAATTTTAATTTAAGGGTTTTTATTCTTATTGAGCGTTTAAACTATAGTGAAATGTAAAAACAATTTGAACGTCAACTTAGTCTTTTTCTTTGCTAGTAAACTACTCTTAACTATTTGTATGTGACAAGACTTATTTTTGGAATTACTCTAGAAGCTTATAAAGGGAATAAAGAATGTTAAACTTTAAGTTTACGTCGTTTTAAGTGTAAACTATATTCGAGTTTAACTGAGTTCGCCAAGCGACTAACAAACAGCCCAAGTGATGCAATGCGTCGTAGCGGAGCCCGCTGGTTACAACAGAACTAAGTCAGTTTGCAGGATATATGTACAGTAGAGCGACAAACGGCGAAAAATATAACTAACTACCGTAAATGTCCGAAAATAAGCCCCTCCATGTATAAGCCCCTCCAAATATAAGCCCCCCAAGCCGGTTACGCAAAAAAACCCTCCGTTAAATCGCCACTCTCGAATATAAGCCCCCCGGGGGCTTGTACTTGGAAAGTTGCCCTTAAGTACAAAGTAAAACAAAGCAAAAACGGTAAATTTACTTTCAACTATAAGGCTAGCCCAATCGATTTTGAAACGCAAATTTCTCTCCGTAGATAAGCCCCTCCGAATATAAGCTCCTCCAAAAATAAGCCCCCGAAAAAGGGCCTTTGAAAAATATATGCCCCGGGGCTTATTTTCGGAATTTTACGGTATGTAACCAGTGAGAGGAGGAAATTAATGATGGAATTGAATTTGGCCTTTAAATCTTTGAATGGTCCACGCAAAAATGCAACTTGCCACAAGCTCAATATTGTGCTATTCGATTCTTCTTAGTTTTCGTTGATCCAAAGTAAAAGGGTTCAATTGTTTGCATTTTGCGACCTCGAACATTTTAAAGATAACCCACATTAACATACGGAGACGACCGACGAAAAGGAGTGTATGACTGGGTATCGTCAACATCGAAATAATTACAACTGAGTGTTTTGATAACAGGCCATTTTTTGTGATTTTGTGGCGTTTATTGAGTCTACAGTTCGATGATTTACGCAAAAATTCTGAAAGCTCTCGCTCTGGTAAGTTTTCGAAACGCCTTTTCTCTTCAGTGACTTACTAGAAGCTCAATTATAGGAATTTTAGAAAGTTCTAGACTGTCTTCTTTTCAGTCTAATATCGAAAGGCATTGTTAACGCAAAGGAAAGAAACTTATGCTGTTGATAAAGACGACTGACCACATGTACTATCACACGCACGTATAGGCGTATGTCGGGATTAAATATAATGATTGTGGGTTTGAGGGTTACGTTTACATTAAATATAATGATGGTGGCTTTAAGGTTAAGTTCACACGGAACTGGACGAATTTTCTACCGGCTGAAAATTCGTGCGTTTAGGATTTCCGTTCACACGGAATAACGAAAACCGTAGAAAAATTTTGACGCATGGCTCGTTAGTTCCCTGTGGACAGAACGAAAATATTGACTGGTTCCGTGTCCGCTCAAATAAAATTTACAGCCAGTCGTCCGGTGTTGTGTAAACTTTAGCCTGCGAATAGCTCCGTCTCTTTTTCGTCTCTAGGGATTTTTCGCTAAAGACTCTCCAGAGAAACGTACCTAGCGGCTAGGAGCGAAGAGAAACGGCTGTATTCGAAGGCTATTTGATCTTAGGAATTAGATTCAACCAGCACTTGAGCTATGTTACAATATAAAATTGGATGCCTCTGTGCAGTGGTGTATGACCCTGATAAATTCTTGCGGAATTTTGGTTTTCGATAAAATGTGCAGATACGCGGATTTCTAATTCATTATACAACACCCGGAAGTTCTTCTTACCCGCGGCTGCAAGGAAGGTATAGGATCCGCCCGCAAGTACAGTCGACTCCCGATAACTCGAACCTTCAAGGAAAATCGAAAAAAGGTGCGAGTTATCGGGAGTTCGAAGAAAATAGCCGAGAGTAAGGTAAAAAAAAAAAAAAACAGTTTTTACTGCACAGGGAGCATTTGAATCACATTTAATTGTAGAAATGTCAAGTGAAAATTAAAAGATACTTCTAGATTATAAATCAGAACGTAACGTAGCAAAACGTAGCCTAAGAGAGCATGTAGAGCATATAGAGCATATAGAGCATGCGTTTTACTGTTTTGAGAAGAACAGCTGCTTCACGTTAGGCTGTGACAAAAAAATCAACATCAG
Source organism: Porites evermanni (assembly GCA_942486025.1). Lineage (NCBI taxonomy): Eukaryota > Metazoa > Cnidaria > Anthozoa > Scleractinia > Poritidae > Porites > Porites evermanni. The sequence continues at coordinate 1,235 of CALNXI010005739.1, read as the reverse complement.
AGTCCACTAGTAAACTATACTCCTTCAACACGTCATTAGGAAACCCAAAATTCAATGTTTCGGACGCCAGTAGACGGCTTTTTTTCCCGACTTTTAAGGGCTCAAAACATGGTTCGAGTTGTCGAGGGTAAAATGATAGAGAAAATGACCTGAGGGCAAACGAAAATTTAGTTCGAGTTAGCGGTAGTTCGAGTTATCGAGGGTTCGAGTTACCGAGGGTAAAATTACAGTGAATGTATGACGGAAATCCAGGGGAAATCGAGTTTGGTTTGAGTTAGCACGAGGTTTCTAGTTGACGAGGGTTCGAGTTATCGGGAGTCGACTGTAATTTTTTCGTATGGAAGGACACAAGATGCGTTATGCGTTAACGCAGATGGGTTATTGCATTGCCACTCCGAACTTCAAATGTATAAGACTGAATTCCAATCGTTATTCACCTGTGATGACCCGACTGATTACCAATAGACAACCAGAGACCCGCGACCAATTTAGTCAAACTCAAATAAGAGCCTAACGAAGCATAATTTTTTTAGTACTACACGCCAATGAACGCGGAAGGCTCAGCAGCCATTGAACTAAAGATGTGTTTTTCGCGGGGAATCTAGGATTGGTGTCTTAAAGTCAGACTGTTTGGACTCGCTTCGACTAAAGAGACGAACAATCCGAAACTGGGGAGTTGAGTGAGAATTGGAGCGAAAGTCTCTCTCTTCTTTAGCTAATTCTCAAGTCATTCTTTGTTATTCACTTTTTCATTTAATTTATAAGTTATTATTTACATTTGTTAGTCTTCTTATTGCACTTGTATCTATTCGTATATAGTATTTACTGGTGAATTCAATAAAATAAATGAAACATGCTTTTCAGTACTACTGATGCCAGCCGGTAAGACGTGCTGGACCTCACATTTTCACAGGAAAACCGCTCATTGGTGTGAGCTTTTGGATTTGTGACCAAAGGAAGCCACAGATCATTGAAACGACGAGTCCCTTTTTTCGGAGTGAAAATTTTAGGATTTTTTCGAATTCCATTTTTCAAGCCTATTTTGAATGAAACAACCAGGCTTATTTGATTTCTTTTCCCCACAAAACGCAACCTTTGATTGCGATTTACAAAGGGCAAATTGCTCGATGACAACAATTTTCAGAATTTCCTGGCACAGAATTTCCGGTGGTAGCTAGTCCCAAAAGAGGAGGGAAAAACATAATATTCCTCAAGACAGTCCTTGTGTTAATGGC
>CALNXI010005738.1:0-10132 GCA_942486025.1 Porites evermanni | reverse complement strand
AATTTTTTTTTTTTTTTTTCCCCCCCCCCCCCCCCCCCCATCACTTTTCTAATGGTCCGTCCCTAAGGAAACAATTTACAACTTTTCGAGAAAAATTCGAAGGGTGAATTATGAAAAGACCTCTTTGGTTAGAATAGTTAAGCTATATCTCATGACTTTATAATCAACATCCAATTTCAGTCTTCTATACAGATAGATGAATGAAGAATGTATTTCTTACTTGACATTGTAAGAGGGCCTCGTGAAAGAACAAAATGACTCCTAACATTTCGTACAGAAATACCCTATCTATCTAAAATTCCATCACTGTTCTTTAATTCGTGCTCACCGCAATAAAATATCCGAGATAAGAGCGGACATAACGGACACGGATAACGGGTAAGGGATAATGGACATCCAGACCATTGTTCGCCAAAAGCACGAAAGGAATCCTAGGATACAACTCATTTACGTCGATGTATTGACAACTGAATAAAGCATTAAGTTTTTTTAACTTAGTTTGTCTTCTCAGAATATCTTTAAAAACCTCTCGTAAAATATCGTTGTAAATCATATTTTAAGTCATATTTCAAGGAGTAGTTTTTCTGTGGTATAATTCAGAATCAATTAATAAAAGTTAATGAAATAACCTGTTTTTAGGTAAAAAAAATTAGTGTAAAGCTTTTAATCCGGACTAAGAAAAAATCCTGCTATTTTTTTGAGATAATCGAAATAACGATTTGTCAACATCCCCGTATGATCAACTTATAGTTTCGGTTATCAAGGCCTAGACTACGAGAATCCTCTTTTTTTAGTCTGTCGAGTAAAACGCGCGAGACAAGAAAATGGCCATGCGTGTAACTGAGGGCGCGAGAAGGAGAGGCGAGAAAATTATCTTTCATGGTAAGGTGTTTTTTTTTTATGGTGAAGAAGTAAAAGTCTAATTAACGGTTTTAAGAGCGACTGTCTGTAAATATCGACCAAAATCGACCTTTTGTGGCACAAATTCAAAATTCGAATTTCGCTCATTTTTGGCTTCTCGATAACCTTTAATGAGTAATGAAACATGCTGCAGTTAGTTTTCCCAGATAACGTGTTCTTTTGTCAAAATTCGAGAAAACTCATTTTGCCCGTTCGGAGCTCAAAATCCACTTTCGGTAAAGAGAAAGTTTACACAAATTTCATTGACTCGTACGTCATCAAACCAAAACGATTTGGCAGCCTTTGAAAAACACGAATAGTTTACATGATCCTTTCTTTCTTATAAGACGATAAATTTGTGAAATCTGTAATAATTTTGTGGCCAAAAAGGTACTCGTGAGTCATGATTGGCTTATGATGACTTTAGAGAGAAGACATGTCTTGATCACGGTAGTAAAACCATATTTTTACCTAGAAGACTCCATTCTACTAAAAGTTATTTTATAAAAGCAATAGACCACACTTTCTATGAGTTTACCGGCGTGATAACCCACTTGGGATGTTGGGAGAACACTCGAAGAGTGGGTTATCACGCCGGTAAACTCATAGAAAGTGTGGTTATTGCTTAAATAAACAATTTGAAATAATTTAACAAGGATCAATTAAAACACGCGACTAATAATTGTTAGCAATAAAACCACAAGAGAGATACCGTTTTAAAAACTTCATTAAAAACAATGACAAAAAGAGTAAAATACACAGCGATTTGTAAGGAATGGAAATTAATTAATCTTCATCTTCTTTGCCAATGGAGTACTTGTAAGGTTTGAATTTCTTATGCCGACGTTTCCTCAGCTGTTTGGCATGCGCTTTATGATCATGCAAATAATTTACAAATTGAATCCGACGCCTTTTGCGCTTCGGGCCTTGTTGTGATGGGGTTTCTACTGTGGGAGGAGGGGTCAGGAAAGCAGGATTTAAGGGTGGTGGAGGGGTGAGGCTTTCTTTGTCAGGTTTTTGAGAGATAGCCGCTTGTGTTAATTCAGGTGTTACATTAAAGGGGTTGAGGGGAGTGGAGAATGCTGTCGTTGCTGTCGAAGAATCTTGCGTCCTTGATGTTAAGTCTGGAACAGTGCTGATTATTTCTTCCGGTCGTGTTCTTGTATTTAATTGTTCTTTAAAAGCCAGGTATCTGTTTTGCAACTGAAAGTATCGCTTACTCCCGAAGATTGTTTCGAGAAAGCACGTCATCCATGTTGCCTTTTATTTCTTGCATAGCTGGAAGAAGGGGGACAGGCGAAAGAGCTTGCAGCTTCAGATATTTTAGAAGCTCTTGAGGAATATTTTCTTGGGTCGTAGTTTTCAGATCAATCAGAAGATAACCAAAAGGTCTTTCTACGGCCTCTTCTTACTGATTTAAAAAGAAATCTGTCTGCCCGGGATACATTTGCTTCGCCAGAGTCAAGATTTGCAATTTGTCTCGTGGATTCTTGAATAACACCAGATAATGGCTGTTTAGGCTTATGCTGCGGCTTCCTTTCCCCTGATGAAATAGATTCTGCACGATATAAATCACGCTCAGATTGCGATGATGAGAACCACGAGTAAAGAGGTTCACAATTCGCTTGTCTTTGCTGGCGTCAATCTCCTGATCATCAAACACGATCAAATTCCGTTTGTTCACATCAAAATAGGCATCCTGCTCCAAAGCCGTAGGAATTCCCTTGACGAATTCAATGTGTGGCATGGCGACTAACATTTGTGTATACCCAGGCTCCCATTGTGAATAACACCAAACGATCCTCTCCGGGGGAGGGTAAATGGGCTCTGAAGCTTGTTGCAATAGAGATCGAACCCAGGCAGTTTTTCCTGACCCGGTCATTCCGGCAATCATGGAGGTGAAAGGATGCTCGAAGCGAAACCGCTGACATCTCTGTGAAAACATCCGAACTGTTTGAAATGGGGTGAGATCAACATTGCGGTGTTTGGACATCACGTGTCTTTGCATACTATCTTTTCTACTAAAGGATTTTTCGCAGACAGAACAGAACCAACTCATGTCAACTCCTCAGGAGCAAAATGTAGACTAAGAAAGAGGTAGAATGTTGCGCAATTATATAGGTTTTCAGACCATAAAATTCAATTCTTTTCCTCCCCCCAGACCACCACCACCACATTTCTATTGTTTTTCTTTCTACCACCACCACCACCACCACCGTCACCACATTTCAATTGTTTTCCCTCCACCACCACCACATTTCTATTGTTTGCCCTCCAACACCACCACCACTACCGCCACCACATTTGTATTGTTTTCCCTCCACCACCACCACCGCCACCACATTTCTAATGTTTTCTCCCCACCACCACCACATTTCTATTGTTTGCCCTCCAACACCACCACCGCCACCACATTTCTATTGTTTTCCCTCCACGAGATTCTATAACAGACCCAAGAGCTCTTCTGCGCATGACGGTCAGGGAGAAAAGAGCTCTGAGAAACCCTGGAGCAAGACCGTCCCTGATTGGTTTCAATACAAAAGAATAAAGGTGTTTCTGATTGGTCCATTCAAGTTTGTGGGAAAGCGGGTGAACTTGCGGCGTGCTTAACGCGTAAGCGGGTTTTTCCTGGAAATGCTGAAGTAAACACGCCCGGCCGATTCTCGATTTCAGCGATTCCAAAGCAACATCTGAGCGACTATGTTTAGGTAGAATAACTAAATTCATCAATTTTCAATAAAATACATTAGCTACAGCTCGAAAATTGACCAACAAAAAGACTTGAATGTGAAAACATTAGCTTCATCTGGTAAATTGTCTAAAAACAGACTTGTAAGTAAAAGGTAAATAGAATATAAAAATATATCGGTGATGCGTGTCAGAACAATATATGTTTCTGTGTGTGTACTATGCGACTAGAATAGACCTGCATATTTCTAGTTGTATTCGTTTCCCACGATATCACATTTCAAAGTAGCTTTATTGAAGCGTTAGTGTGTATGTACAAACAAATAAAGAGACGATTAATTCATAATTTGGATAATTTTATTGGAATAAACATACGCTTATTTTTACAAGCCATTCGGGTTTCACTTACCGCCTCGTCAAGTAGTCCACTCAAATATAATCGACTTCGAGCATATGCAAATTTCCAATCTCAAATCTTTGAATGTTAAGCGTTATTTTTTTACTAGCAGTTACCACAAAGGGGTTAAGTACCTGAAAATTCTTTGAAGGCATCGTTTTTTCAGTTGTAATTTCGAAGGAGCACAACACTTTACAATGAAGTAGATGTAGAGTTCAATCGAAGCAAAGTTTAGGTTAGATAGAGGAGCATGCGCTGTGGGGTCCAAATAGAATAAATAGATATTGGCTACGTCGGCGCAGAGTTTCTCAGAGCTTACGCGCGGAATCAGAAGCGTAAGCACTGGGGTCGAAAATGAAGAGCGGACCGTCCGAGCGAAACCTCAGACCTAAAGAAAATTGGGGAAACCTATGGGTCCGAGAAAATTTAGTTATAACGTTAGCGTACCATCGAACGCCGACCGTCCATACAGACTCTGAGGGTAGGTGTATAAAAATCTCAGTGGGGTAGGAAAGCGTTTCGTTTGGGTGCAAAATCAACCATTTTAGATTTGAGATTTGAAATTTGCATACGCTCGACAGTCATTACGCTCGACATTATATTTGCGTGGAGTACTTGACAAGGCGGTAAGTAAAACTCGAATGGCTTGTAAAGATAAACGTATGATTATTCCAATAAAATTATCCATATTATGAATTAATCGTCTCTTTATTTGTGAAAAATCCAGATTGATTTTTCTTGTGCTCAACTGATGGCAAAATTTTGGGGAAGAAATTTCTAAGGCTTTGTTTTTTGCTTGATCACGCTTTTGGTCACGCTCCAGGAGCAACCTAGTCTCTCCCCTCCCACCCCTGGACNAGAAGCGTAAGCACTGGGGTCGAAAATGAAGAGCGGACCGTCCGAGCGAAACCTCAGACCTAAAGAAAATTGGGGAAACCTATGGGTCCGAGAAAATTTAGTTATAACGTTAGCGTACCATCGAACGCCGACCGTCCATACAGACTCTGAGGGTAGGTGTATAAAAAACTCAGTGGGGTAGGAAAGCGTTTCGTTTGGGTGCAAAATCAACCATTTTAGATTTGAGATTTGAAATTTGCATACGCTCGACAGTCATTACGCTCGACATTATATTTGCGTGGAGTACTTGACAAGGCGGTAAGTAAAACTCGAATGGCTTGTAAAGATAAACGTATGATTATTCCAATAAAATTATCCATATTATGAATTAATCGTCTCTTTATTTGTGAAAAATCCAGATTGATTTTTCTTGTGCTCAACTGATGGCAAAATTTTGGGGAAGAAATTTCTAAGGCTTTGTTTTTTGCTTGATCACGCTTTTGGTCACGCTCCAGGAGCAACCTAGTCTCTCCCCTCCCACCCCTGGACAAAAGTTTGACAGTTGAATTCATGGGGGAAAACTGATGAAGCATCTAGAAATTTGTTCGCCGACAGACTACTTGCCAACGACTGAAGCCTTTTTGTCATTTCAGTTACCTACTGTTTTAAAATTATCGTGTTCTTAATTGTAGAGCTGCCACAAAATGAAATAATAAATAGATTTAGCCAGGGCTAAAAGCGAATCTCTCTTTACTATACTTATACATTCAATTTACTCACAAAATCGTGTAATGGTAAACGGCGACGGCATTGAGAACGGCAAAAAAAAAACAACAACAACATCAACAATAACAGCAACAACAATAGGTATAATTGGCAAAAAAAACAACTTTGCAAGTGAAAACACTTTTTTATAAATTTCTCTGCGGTTGTTGTTCCACGACTACAACGTGAAACTTTCTAGTTACATGTTTTCGCTTTCTTTTTCACTTCCGCTCATTTTCACCTTACTGGCCGCTAATATTTCTCATTTTCTCACCACGGCTATAATTCTTTTGTTGTTAATCATGGGGTAATTATTATTATTTCATGTCATGACATGTACTAAAGACTTGAGACAGAGAGACGATTTCAATGGCCTCGCGTTAATATTATACACCAGCTTAAATTAATTTTTTGGTCGCAAATGGAAAGAAAAATTTTTAAGAAAATGCCCAGTGATTCTGGTGATTGCCAGAAAAGGTAAGGGTAATCAGGTACAGTCCTGCTCTGAGGCGCGTTTATCCTTTTTAAACGCCATGCCGGCTAAAAAACAAACTAACAGACACAAAGAAAACACAAGTCTTCAGAAGCATTTCAGTCACTCTGACTTGCTGTCTTGAATAAAAAGTGTTCTTTCATTACGTTTTGATTGTCAGTGTTAAATTCCTCAGTAATGTGTTGTGATTTTTTTCCTTTCGCGGACTGTGTCAGGATGACACGTGAGCGAAATGCCTCAAAATGATTTAAGCATGGCGTGTGATTTGCGCCTGTGTTTACAAATTAACTCTTTTTTTCATTCTCGCCGAAAAGAAATTCTTCGATTATTTTACCGACAGACATCGTAACTTTGCCAAAATGACTTAGCCTTTTTGTAATATATGTTGTTATTACATTCTTTTTGTTGTTGCGTTGATAATTGTAGTTGAAGTCTAGCGCACATTTAACGGAATTAAAATACACAACACGCAAAGGGGAGTTTGACTTTGTAGACTGCAAAATTAGTTCAAGGTGTTAACCGCTAGGTCACATACGCCACTGAATTTTCTAAAGCATGTTCTAAACAGCGTTAAGTATCTCACCTGCTCTCCGTAATGATTCTTTCTCGAAGGCAAGAAGTAATGAGTTTGCCCATGTTCCTTGTCAATTGTTTTAACACAACGGATGTCTCCAAAAGTCAGTCACTCATTTTATAGGGAAGAGCATAACTTTCCTCGCCATTAAAGACGAGCATTGCTTATTTCAATTTATAGATATGCCGAAGATAAGGATTCCGCTGTCAGTAGTACACAGTGTACCAGAGCATTATACCTGGTTCCTGCTGGAAGGCACTCCACCCATTCAAGCTTGGTTAGCCAACTCATCTACACGTTTGGAGGGTGGGCCAGTGGTGAAAGGACTTAAATTCACTCAGACGGGAAACTACACAATTCTGGCAAAAAGTGATGCAGGAAATAGCTCCAAAACGGTGGACGTTATCGTCATGGGTAGGGTTTTGTCTCAAGTTAACATGTTAATATGTCGAACCATATTTTAGCACCACCCTGTGATACCTGTGTTATTTTTTGCTCACATTCAGCGTCTTTCCTGATCGAACGAGTCAGCTGTGTTGCTTTTGAACTGAACACTGAAGGCCTAAATGTAATAAACGACCCTAAATGTAATAACATTTTGTCCTAAATGAAATAAAGTCCTAAATGTAATAACATTTTGTCCTAAATGTAATAAACTCTTAAGTTGCAAATTACGGTAATTACTCCAATAAGCACCGCATTTGGGGGAATTTAATAAGCGCTGCGGAGCTTATTCGCGTAAATACGGTACTAAGAGGTATTACTATGGTTTCAAGCGCCGCCTTCAAATAAGGCATTTTGGAGAAAAAAATTAGTAAGCTTCGGTACATTTCCTTATGCACTGTGTAACTTAACGTTTACAAATAAATTGCTTGTGAAGGGACAAAATAAAAACGAAAAAAAAGTTGTAAGCCTTAAAACGTTTTTCATACTTCATTTTTTCCAAAGAAATTTACTGCAAAAACCGTGGACGAAGATCCTGTTGCTTGTCAACGTTGGATCTCTGGAGATCTAATCAGCTAAAATATTAAGAACAAAAAACGAGAAGTCTAAGGGCCTGTTTACATGGAGGTGGGGGACTCCAGGTAGGTGAGGTAACCCGCTTTGGTGGGTAACCCGCCTGTCCACATAATCTCTCATTTTAATTTGATCCCGTTTACATGATAGGTGGGGTGAACCCCCGCATACCTATCTGGGGTCCCCCACCTCCATGTAGACAGGCCCTAAAGACTACTGCATACCTGATAGCAACGTTTATGAATGACTAAGGTGGTGGGCGCGCGCTCTGATTGGCCGAGAGATGTGTTTGCATGAGAGTATGTAAACATGTGTGGAGTCAAGATGTTTTGCTGTTCGCGCGCTGACCACACAAGCACGAATTTTAAAAAGTTTTTGAGCTGAAAACTCGACAAAGTTACTTTATTTACCCGTTCTCTAGTCGGATGAGACTTGGAAAATCTTTACAAATATGCTATGTCAATTTTTTTCGCTTAAGCCGACATTTTAAGCGAGAAAAACCCTTTTTTGGAAAGCATCTTTAACTGCAAAATAAGAACTGATTACACGTACATTAAGCTTCGTGTACAAGACTTCGCGACTGGTAAGAATTTCTCTTTTAATCAGTAACCTAAACAAAGAGTTTTTCTTTTTTCTCGGCAAAGTTATTTTATAACAGCAATAGAAAACTTTTTTTCCTGTGTTTGCATAGCCTGATATAAACACTCGAGGGGTTGGGAGAATTCTTGACAGTTACGCAAACACGAGAGGACGTCGGGGGTTGCATAACTGTCTCGAATTCTCCCAACCCCTCGAGTGTTTATATCAGGCTATGCAAACAGGAAAAAAGCTTTCTATATGCTTAAATATTGCTTTTTTAGAAAAATACTGTTACTTTGCCGTTTACGAGCAATTTATTTGTAAACGTTAAGTTTCACAGTGCATAAGGAAATGTATGAATTTACGCGAATTAGCGCCTCCAAAAATGCGGCGCTTATTTGAGAGCGGAGCTTAATACCATGGTAATACCGCTTAGTACCGTATGTACACGAATAAGTACCGCGGCGCTTATTTGAGGGCGGCGCTTATTCGAGTAATTACTGTAATTGGCAACTTGAGAGTTTATTACATTTATGGCAAATTGTTATTCATTTAAGACTTTATTACATTTAGGACAAAATGTTATTACATTTAGGACTTTATTACATTTAGGGCCGTTTATTACATTTAGGCCTTCTACAAACGCACTGATGGTGTATTTTTTCAAAGCAGAGAAGACGTTTTCAACATAGTAGTTTATAGCGTAATTTAATAAACACATTTGGTTTAAAATTCTGCCCTTGCTTTTCACTTGTCGCTATTTACCTGAGACAAGATGCATTGACCTCGCAGATTGCAGGCATTTATGTCGAAGCAGGGGTTTTATGAATGGTACTGGGCAAGTAACCAACGATCATGACTGCAGTGGAGGCAATGCTACATATATCTGGAAGTGTATACCAACAACAACTACTAATTTGTAAGTGAATTTCCTAGCTTAAGGACACGTTAACTGCTGATTTTAATAAAAATGCTCAGTGGCAGTGAATCATGCATGAAAAGAATAAAAAATTTGAAAGTAAACGCCCTAAAAATCGTTTAGCTTTGAAAAAAGCCTCCTGAGGTTTCAATAAATTAAAATTTTAAAATAATACATTTGGGGTAAAACGGACATCATTATTACTATCATCATTTAAAGAAGTATACCAATCGATGAGGGGTTTTTTTTACCGTAAGTTAGTCTACAAGTTTATACAACCTCAACCTGATTTTGAACTACAGAATGTTTGTGGTTATATGATTATTCTTCGCCAAGCGAGAGGCCTATAAAATTGTCTTGCAGTGTATCGCGTGGATCGCACAGCGACGCAGAAACTCGAGTTGGCAATATTTAACAATTATTCCTCGACCCCAAATGGGCTCTGAGTCAATAGCCCATGAGGCCGAAGGCCCAATGGGCTATTAACTCAGAGGCCATTTAGGCTCGAGGAATAATTGTTTTAGTAAAATCCAACTAGTTGGTCAAAAATATCGAGAATAAAAAAAATTTAGCTAGTTAAAGCTAGACTTTAATCCTTTTTTGCCGCCAAAAGCCCGCGCTTTTCGCTACTAGTGGCTATAACATATAGCTTAGTAGTAGCTCAACCAATCAGAACGCAGCATTGATAATGAACCGCTAGTTGGGTTTTACTTATTCTATTTATCTCTTGGGTTTCCGCATCCCGTGTGACGTCAAGGTGCATTTTCAGCACGACTTCAAAATATGTGGTGCGCTATCATGTTTTATTCATGAAAGGCTGATGTCTTGATTTATCGTCTGTCAAACAATGTTTACTATCGGTGAATTGCGGTCAATTTCTCAGACAACTAAAAGAGAACGGCTGGCACAAGACAACGTTTCATTCAACAAGTGGCTGGGAATCCTCGCTGGGGACGATTTACC
>CALNXI010005736.1:0-10137 GCA_942486025.1 Porites evermanni | reverse complement strand
ACAACCAGGGCCAGGCCAATTCTCAGGTATGGCTTGTAGATGAATGTGTAAAATGGGTGTTTTTCAACTGTTTCCAACAATAAAAGTAAAACTTGTGGATGAATTGATGCAAAGTGCTTATTTATGTATTATTTTACATGTCAAGCACAAAAAAGTACCATTTATCGCTATTTAACCTGATTTCTAATTCTTGGTAAAATCCAAGATGGCGGCCAAGGTGGCGACCATTGTTGTTGACGTCACAGGCCTCCAGTAGTGCCACCGCCCATAAAATAAACCTCATCTTGTTGAGAAGATCAAAAGCTTTTCCACTGAGGGCAAAATTGTTTCGAAATACTGCAACATGTCAGAAACTCTGGGGAGGGGTTCCATTACCCCATCTCCCTTGTACCAAGGTGGGAGTATGAATCTGCGTGTACTTCTGAGGGTTAAAATATTTTCTAGTTAAAGAAAAAGAGTTCTTGTGTTGATGGAAAGTGTCCAAGTTCCTCAGCGTGGATTTGTTTTACCGCGCGAGAAAACTTGATGTTAGCGTATTTCAGGTTAAAAATTAGGCCAGTCTGAGACCCCGACCTCGAAAACCACTATTAGCTACTATTCTAATCTTTCTCGCAAATAAAAGGCTTTTGGGCGGGAACAAATTAACATCAGGTTTCCTACTGATCTACCTAAAAGGTATCCGTGGACAAAAAATGAAAGCCGAATCGATTTTTAATCTATATTCCTCAAGTTACCTGGCATTAAGACCTGTCCAACTCTTGGTGATCGTGCATTCCAGTCAACTGCATCTTATCTCTGGAATGCATTACTTTCGGCAATTTGCAACATAAAGACATTGGACACTTTTTAAACTGCTGTTAAGACTGATTTTTTTAATTTACCCTTTTCTTTTTTAATTGCTGGCTTTTATTTATTGTGCGCATTAGATCGTATATTTGAATGCTACTTTGCCCCTAATGAATAATAAACTATTATTAATTATTATTGTTATTATTATTGTTAGTGTACAGGTTGGTAGTTTTTAATAGTTACGTTTTAGTCACCTTTAACATAAATTTAATATAACAATATTGTGAAGCGCAACTGAATATATCCATGTAAAGGTTTGCGCTACATCAAATGTAAATTATCATTGTTATTATTTTTCAAATCTCTTGCCACGAAATGTCACTACAATACTACATCTGCAAACATGCAAACCATATCAAACCACAGTATATCATATGGGCCCTTTTTTTTGTACATCGAACGATCTGCCAAATACATATTCACCTCGAAACTAATAAGTGGAACGCACGCCTACGATACCTATACCGTAAATGATCTAATAGATGCCGGGCCTTCTATTCAATTTTAGGTGCCCAAGCGGGGGCGTTTATAGATAGGAGGCGTTTAAAAGAGGGTCTCAATGGGGTGGTGGCATTTACGGTTATCGGCTAAAATTTTGGCTCTTTTACGGCTATCGGCTAATTTTTTTCAGTTACGGTTAACAAAAAAGTTAAAAATTAACTTCTTTTGTTTAAAAAAGTTAAATGTTAATTAACCTGTATTTTTTGTATCTTTAAACCAAAATAAAGGTCTTAAGATCATCTCGGGATATGAAATAAGCTATTCTTTTGAAAAATTTTAACATTTGATAGATCACACTTTTTATAAAGTATTCCACTTCTAATATTATTTTACACATAAAAATGTCAATAGTCAATTTAAAAATAATCTTTGTGAAAAAGCAAAGCGACACGCGAACGCCTACTCTCAAGGCCGGGGCGCGACATTCATTACAACAGAAATGGCCGTTTTCACACTACAGACGGATTATCCGTTTGATGATTCGCGTCAGATAGGTAAAACGTCCTAATTTGAAAATGGAATAGTTTAAATTTTGCATGAACAATCCGCCTGACTTTATCCTTCAACTTCGACGGACAGTTTGAAGACGGGATTATCCGTTCCAGATAGCCTGTGTACAGCCGCTCCTTCCCCTCAGAAAAAAAATCGGAGAGAGGGTGTCTGTCGGGAAGGGGGCGACTGTACACAGGCTAGTCTCAGACGGATAATCCGTTTCTAGTTCTAGTGTGAAAACGGCCAATAATAAAATTCCCGTGTCCAGTGTTTTTAATGGTAGCGAAGGACTGTACGGAACCACTGTCAGCTGTTTTGCCTTGTCCGTAGGCCTTATTATTTCGCGCGGCTAATGCGTTTCGGGTCACGTGGTCCGAGCGAGTTCGCCACCGAAATGCCTTGACCGAAATTGCGTGGGAAGACGCCGTACAGGGACTAGGCATGGCAATGTCTACCGTAGCGTCAGAGAAAAACAGGGGAATGTTGTTTATCGGCAACTTGTTTTACAAACAGTTATATCTCTTCGTGTTGTTTCACTAGTGATTCGAGGGCACGACCTTCTGAAAATCGCAAATATTAATCCCCAGCAAGAAGCAACACTTTCGCTATGGAAAAAAATAAGTTCCCCGAGAGAGCGGCCGACATGGAAATGGGTCTTGGTCTTCACCTAAAAGGCGCTTTACCTACCGTGCGCACGGAGCCACACTAGCCGAGAAATAAAAAACGCAACCATAAGTGAGTTTAGTACCTAATTCCTTAATAGTAGCAAATCTAGGGAACAATTTCTTTAACGGTTAACTTTTTTTTACCCTATTTACGGCTAACGGTTAAAATTTTTCAATTTTTACGGCTATCGACTAAATTTTTGGCCGTTTTACGCCTATCGGTTAACCCCATTGAGACCCTCTTAAAAGAGAGATTCGTTTATTCTCATAACTGTAACAAACCCCACAAAAAATATTATGCTTTCGGCGAATACAGTGTATATCCCTACAGTTTATAAATAGAAGACTATCCAGTCCATCCGTTGATACGTCTTAGTCGTTTAGAGATCTATATCTTTTTTGTTGTTTGGCACCCCGTTTGTATAGATAGTAATAATAATATTTAATATTCATATTGCGCATTTTCTATAAAAATAATCAAATGCGCATTACAAACATTACAATGAAAACAAACAATTTAAGTCTCATGCTTAGAATTTACTTTCAATAAAATGTCATCACAATAATACATCCGCAAAAGTGCTAACCATCTTAAGACATTAAAAAGTAGTTCCTTCGTTATAGTTATAATTATATACTGCAAATTGTGAATCCATCACTTTACGCATAGTTGATAAAGTGGAATGGTTATAAAGCCCGACAGACTTCTTTGTTATATGTTTTTGTTAGTTTTTATAGACTTGACCGTGCACAACGTTCAATAGCATTCCTGTCATTTTGAACTTAGTGACTAATAGAAACATCGCATTAATTTATTCAGTCGCAATTTGTGAACAAAAAGCAAAGGATTGTGCGCTGTCAGGGAACTTTCAGCATAAACTGCAGCACCAATGTTTTCATAGTCGATGTCTGCTGGCTTTCATAATCTGTCTCCTCTACTAACTATGCTTCACGTAAGAAGAATGCATGCCAAAGCTGAGAAGTATATTGATATCATTTTTTCTTTAAATAGTGACCAAGAAAGCATCAATCTACGGCTGACCTATCTCGATATCAACAAGGCAGATTAAGAGGCCATTTTCGAGTTCAAAAAAGCCTAACTTTCAAAATGAGGCCAGTTACGAAACCTTTCTGGTGAAAAAGACTTTCGTTTGCGCGAGAATAAAAAGTTTTTTTCGTTTCAAAGACCTTGCACTTACCCTGGTTTTAAAGCAGAGGCTTGTAAATAACAATTACATATGAATCAATAGAGCGTTTTGTCATGACGTCACGGCAGCCATATTGGTGTTCTAAACAAATCCTGTGGGAGTTGAACTCTTTTCTTATGGTAAAAATTTTTTTTGTTCCCATAAATTTGCATAGATGCGGGTCACGTGAGTGAAAACGCTCTATAGGCCACTTTCAAGATGACAGTATTTAACTACAGCTACCATGCCAGAATTCACCTCGATTTTGCATTTTTTGGGCGGCTTACCGAAGGATTCTTACTAAGATTTGTAGTAAAATGATTCCATAGTGCAATTATAGTATTGGAAGGATCAGATATATACCGAGAAAGGTGCATTAATATTGCCCTTTAAATTGAAAGTGTTATGACCTCATTCGTCTACAAAATAACACATTTTGTGTCTTTCAGTAAATAGTCTAATCTCAATACAATTTAGGCCCTTTAACCAGGATACTCTTACAACTGACAGAAACCATGATATCATTCACATTCTAACGAAAGCAAGGTTGAGGCAGTTTTCTTGTTGTCTGAATTCCCCGTATTTGAAGCTCAACAAAACGTAAGTGTATTCATTTTACATAATCTACTACCAATCTGATACCAAAATATTGAAATCGCTAGGAAATAGTCCAGCGTATAAAAAATTATTTTTCTCTCCTTGCGTCCGCAAATATTCGCTATCTGTGAGTTTATCCAATTTGAGTTGGACTATCTTAATTTTTTTGTATCAACGTTTCCTCCTGTGTCCTGGGCACTCGGAATACCCGCGTCACTTGAAAACTCTTTAAGGCCCGGTACAGACGCCAAATTTTTCATATGCCGAACCTAATACATTGAATTAAGTGTATGAAAAGTTCGGCGTGTGAATCAATAAGGAGCACCCATTTCAATTTGGAACGGCTCAGCCGTTCTTCCCGCCTAGCTTTGCGGGAAATTTCGACTTTGGAATAAATTTCGAAAGGGTATGATTCAGACGCTGAACTTTGCATGTACCGAAGCTAATGCATAAATTATTATAACGTATTTTCGTGGCATTTTGACCGAAATGAGCATTTATCCGTTTTGCATTAGTCATTTATTGTACTTTAAGTTATCGTTTTTGGAAAGATTTTGGTTCGCGTTTATTAATTCTGTAGTTTCCTTCTTTTCTTTTGCTACATATGCTATGCATTGGTATGCATCGAAGATGATCGAAATTTACGAACTAATATCAATGCATTCCTACAGAAACTTAAATACATTTTTTTACGCAATGAGCAGTCAGTTATGGAAAAGAATACTACAAAGTGTTTACAATAAGCCGTTTTTGTGCAACTTTCAGCATGGAAAAAAAAGGGAGAGAGAGAAAAAGCTTAACGGGGGCACGAAGGCAATAAATTGATCGAGTCGTATAGTACGCAACCAACTGCAGAGTAACAGTTCGAGTCATCATCGATTGTTTAATAGGCAATTTATAACTCAAGTAAATTCCGTTCAGTTCAACCTGCTCTTACAGGGTGGGCCTCATTAGTTCTTCTACCTTCTCTTTCCAGAACTTCCCCAGCTTCCACCATCCACAGCAACATAGCCAGGTTTTACAACAGTCCACTAATATAAATTCTTCAACTGCTCCAGATTTTTTAGGTTCTGTGTTTCATAGTTGTTATTATTTTTCTAACCCTCGCATCTGCAGTTAATAATATGGATTGGATTCTCTTTTCTTATCCATTAGAAACTTTTTTTGAGTACCTTGTTTTCAAACAGTGTGTCGGTAAAATATACACTAAAAGAGAAGCTTTTTCGAGTTTTGTTCCGTGGGGCGTTGCGAGAGTTCATTTGACATGATAGCCTGTCAAGCCCTAGACTACAAGTAGTCCCCCATTTTTCCTCAGGGATAGTAGAGCGTGCGAAACGCTAGCGCACGTTCACGCGCGCTCGCGTTTCGCTCGCTCCACTATCGCTAAGGAAAAATGGGGGACTACTCTTAGTCTAGTCAAGCCCTGGTCCAGTCACAGTTACAATAAAAAAAATTCAACCAATCAGTGTGCTTGCTTTCGTTATTTCCAAGCGCGCTCACCTCTTGTTTTTGTTTTTCTTTCTCTCCCAATATTTTAGATATGTAAAAAATTAATCAGAGGATTATAAAATAAATGAACCCCTTTCTAGCTTGCTGGTATATCGGATGATGATGCCCTTGGCTGAGAAGATTGTCCTCAAAATTTTACATTTACCCTTAAAGCTTCGCTTCTCTCTCAGCCGCGGGCATTATCCTCCGAAATACAAGCCGTCTGAAGGGGTTTATTTACTAAATAATCGACTAAAAATATGTTACTGTAACTAAGAAATTATCCAGCACATACACATTATAGAGTACACAGTATACTCTTGCGTCGATATCTCGTGTCCAAACAAAATGAAACATGGTCATGTTCGCTAAGTGGCTTACAGTATTTCACAACAACCGCGCTAGAAAAAAATAGTCTCTTGCTGAATTTGTCGTTACAGAAAGCTGAGTATTCGTCGAGTGGTAAAAACGTATGGCTCCCTGTTCCTTTTGAGCCGCACGGTTAGAAAGTAGCACTGATTTTCATTAAGTGCCATTTCTAAAAACTTTGTAAGATTGCAAGGGAAAGCACTAAGGTCAACATTTTTTAAAAACATCCTAAAACTTTTTTTGGGAAACCAATTTCTCCCTTTCAGCAGTTAATTTTGTTATTAGCCTTGTCAAGAGACATAACATCCGCTTTATGTATGCGCTGTAACAGTCAATGTCGGAAGTTCATTCCTAGGCAAACTTGACAACCTCGAGGCATAAAAGAAAGTAACGATAATATATAGATTTAGCCAGGGCTAAAAGCGAAGCTCTCTTTAATATTTGTAGACTACTTAAATAGAGTATAAAATTGAGTAATACTAAAGACAAGGTGAAAACAACGAAAACGGTAAAAAACAACAACAATAGATCTAATTAGCAAGAAAACAATTTTGCACGTGCAGCACATTTTTTGTTTTCTAATTAGCAAAAAAAACAACTTTGTACGTGCAGCATACTTTTTTGGACACTTCCTTGCCGTTGTTTTCCAGGCATGTCTCATCAATGAAATCAATGACATCAATGTGTAATCGATGAGTAATCAATGGGTAATCAGTTGATTAGTCATTGATTATTGCCAATGATCAATTGGTAATCGATGAGTAATCGATAGGCCACAAAATTTTCAGTCATTGATTACTCATCGATTGCATTGATTAGTCACTAAATACATTAATTACTCATCAATATCATCGAGTGGCTGCAAATGACATTTCTAGTATAAGGGAATAATAAAAAAAGGAAAATAGATTGAAGGTAACATTAATGACTTTTTAGATTTTATTGCAACTTACACCGCGGGAATTATAGAAAGCTGGCGAAGAAGCTTTTTCTTTTAAAAAAATATATTTTTCTTGATTCTCGTCAGTTCATCCAGAAAATTCCACTAACTCCATCAGCAGATGTCATTCTTCTCCTACATAACGAAACAGTTGCTGAAATCGAAGGGCACCGCGAACGACCTGAACGCCAGGAAAAGAAACTCGAGGAAGCGGCGAAAAGGGAAAAACATAAAAAATACGAACGTATGAAACAGGGACCAGCAGAGAATATGACAGTGGCGGTTTTGAAGGAATTATTAAAAGATAAAGGAATTGCCTTCAGTTCAAAAGCCAAAAACCGGAACTTGTCGATCTTTTTAATGCCGCTCACCATACTCTGCTAGACCTAGCTGCATGAAAGTGAGAGTGCCAGTTGCAACGCTGCGATGTACTGCAGCTGCTTACGACGGCAGTATTCCAAAGTTCAAGCAGTTTTTCTTTGTAAATAAACAGCTACCGAAGGAGATATCACGCCATTTAGCTTATTGATACGTATAAGGCTCAGCAACTTTATAGAAATGTTATTATCGTTAAGCTGTTTTGTTATCATTACGAAATTAATGAAAACGTACAATCAAAAATGAAATGTATTTGTTGAGAGCACCGCTTTGTTTGCATATGTCTAAGAGGGGATAGCTTATGAGTCTTCTTGACGAGTCAGTCTCGCCTGCGTTATAACTTCATTTACAGGTAAACATCATTTCAATAAAAAAGAGTATTTCTCCATATTACTAGCAGAAGCTGGCGGGAAATTCGTAATAAATGAGTTATCAATAGGTAACCAATGAGTAATCAATGACATCAATGACTAATCAGTGACATCGATGAGTAATCAATAGGCCACAAAATATTTTGTCTTCGATTAGTCGTCGATTATTCATTGATCATCGGCAATAATCAATGACTAATCAGCTGATTACTCATTGATTATCCATCGATTACTCATTGATGTCATTGATCATCGATGAGATATACCTGGTGTTTTGTACCACTAAAACGTGAAGCTTCTTTTAACTTCCTATCTACGCGCGCGTTTTATGGAGGAAATGTTTGTTTCTGTTCACTCTGTTTTTCACTGCCGCTCATTTTCACATTGGTAGCCACTAGCATTTCTAATTTTCTAACCGCCGCTATATAACCTTCAAGTTTTTCTTCCAAAGAAATTGGACTCCGTTTTTATTTGTTTTTTCGCTCTAGCTCTTTTCCCGTTATCTAAGTTAATGTAGACATTAAAATTTCGTGGAAAGAAAGACCCCCTGTGATTTACCGCCGAAACGAGCGAGGTGCTAGGAATGCAAAATCCTAGCACCTCAGCAATAACATACTCCTCCCCCGACGGGCTGACTTCTGACTCCCCTCCCCCTCCCCCAGCGTCTTTACGGACGGGAGGTCTTACGCTGACGTCACAACCAAATTTTCTTAGCTATGGGGCTCCGCTATAAAAAATCTACGTCGATCCATATAATAAACTTATCGCATCAGTCGCGTTACACATCTTAAACATTTAAATTTTTAAAGGTACGTTTATGATCCGACAAGTGAGCATAACTCGCCGTGATTAGTCTGTTCGAACATATGTTTTTTGCTTGCCTCGATATCAAGGTCTGCAGTCAAATAAAGAATCGGAAAAAAATTATTCTCTGGAGGGGCTTACCTCTCACCAGTCTCCTCAGATACTGCACAAAGAGGCTTCTGCGACGGGAAGAAATGTAATATTTGAGTTACTTCCCAAAATGAAACCCATTACCGTAAATGTCAGTTTGGCGACATTGTTTGTGGTGATCATTCTGTCTTTCTTTTTTAAAAGGAAATCTGGAAAGGCTGGTTGAAAAATGTGGCTTCTTACACATTCTCGTTTGTTCGACATATACTTTTACCACAAAGTTTTATTCTTTGTCTGGATTCTTACTCAATGTAACCCGGTCAGAGGAAATCCAAACATTGCTACTGTAACCAAAGCCAGATGCTATGCAAACTGCTTGACAGAGGTCAGTCGTCTTATAGTATTTGTAATCAGCTTTCTGTACAAGTGGATGTACCCCGATCTCTACCAAATTTTGTCAAGCTATATGCTTTCTACTTTCATTCATAAACACGAAAAGGCATACCAACTTAAAGCCTAAGGGTCGGTTATTTAAACGAAGTCTAACTTAGACCGCGATTTAGCAAATCCTTGAACCTTTAGATATCTTCCTCAGTAGGTAATTTTAAGGAAATAATTTCTCTTCCAGTCTACGCCTTATGCTTTCATGAAACTTTTCGCGGTAAAAGCTGTTAAGATAAAAGCATTGGGCGAAATGAAAATGGCTTAGAACGCGGTTCTGTTAAACACTGGCTAAACTCCGTTTAAATAACTGGCCCTTAAGTGTTTAGCCGTCCGAATAACGAACACAGATCTAGTAGTAACTATACCTTACCAACCAAAACGGATTCAGCCCAAACAAGAAATAAAAATGAATTCGAAATTCTGAGTCAAACTGCACTTGTCTACACCTCGTGGAGTGTTGATTCTAATAAAGCCAGTAAGTGCGTTCGCTACTGGTAAGAGCACTCGCATTAGTCTGTAAACAGGAGAGAGTGAGTGAGTGAGTGAGTAAGTAAGTAAGTAAGTAAGTATGTAAGTAAGAAAGTAAGTAAGTAGGGAAGTACGTAGGCAATTAAGCATTTAAGTACAATGTATGTGAGTGAGTGCAACTAAGGAAAACGCGATAACGAAACTATAATAGTCCTTGGTATATCTGATAAGCGTCGTGATTTTCTGTTTTCAGAATCCAGCGATCAATGAAACTGGAATTCCCTGTCAAACATCTGCCTGTAAAAAAGTAAGTATCATTATTTCCATTTAAAATAGTAACCATAATTCAGTTTCCTGAGGTCGAAGAAGGTGCAAAAAAAAGTATAAAAGGCGAAACCACATGGAGTGCTTTGTAAATGATTTGCCATTAACAATATTCATTTTCTATCCTTGACATCTTTTTTTAGTGCTTAGGTCCATGTGAATCGTCTTAT
>CALNXI010005735.1:0-10141 GCA_942486025.1 Porites evermanni | reverse complement strand
GTCTTTACTGTTTTATATATTTAGACATTCACACGCAGCAAACATAACGCATTTTTTTATTGCAACCGCCCCTTCTCATGGGTTTTTTACTTTTTTTTTTGTCTATTTGTTAAAAATGGGATTCTTTTAACTCTTTCTATTAAGTTTTTTCAACCAAAACAGAAATGGCTGGGGTACAACGGGGGGGGGGGGGTATTCATTGAGCACCATCGGGCGCTGTTGTAGTATATTTATTAGCAAGAATTCACACAAAACGATTTCGGATGGAATTGTGCTCTGATTGAACCTAAAGGCAGTTTGTTTTTGGGTTTTAGCATCATTGGTTGAAAAGTAGCGGAGACGTGTGAAACCATATAGTGTTGGGCTCACGTGCTTGCTTTCCGCGAAAACGTAGACATATCGCTTACCGTATTCCTTTTGTGTTTTTTCCCAAAATATCCGCAGTACATACACAGAAAGGGCCCCTTTATGAGTACCACCATGTTCTTAGTATCAGCTTCACAAAATAACACATTTTAACGTAATGCATTTTTAAACATCATTACTTCGCAAAACAGATCCTTCATCTCTGTTGTACGTTGTGTACACCTCGAGACAAGCACATAATACAAAGGGCAGAACAAGATATTATTCCCTGCTATTGACATTAAAATAAATGTTTTGTGGCCATTCTGTTTAGCCGGAGACGGTTCAGACACCAAACGGATCAGATAGATCCTTTAGTGCTACTGTGAAAGCAAACATCAACCGCCACCCCCCACCCCCCGATCTTCTGCTTGTGATATAATAGACATACAGAACCGTTTAGCGTTTAGTTCGATTCTGAAATGGCCGTCGCTAGATTTCTTGTCTACTAATTGTACACTTACTTGGGTTCGTCTCACTGTCGATTGCTTATTTTTTCCGGAATGAAGTCAGTGAGATTTCAGCCGAGACACGCCAGTTCGAGTACTTAAGTCGAAAGTGAAGGCAAGCTTCGGTACTTTACCGTGCTGTGACGTTTCTAGTGTTTCGCCAGGTGTTTCGCCAGGTGTTTTGCATGTTATTATTTTTCGTCAAACATGCGCATTGACCCCTAACATACATTTTCCCTCACCGCCCACGCGGTAGTTTCGAAAACGAAGCACCCAAATCTCGAAAACGAAGCACCCAAGACTCGAAAACGAAGCACCCAAATCTCGAAAACGAAGTACGTTGAAGGACTACAACTTTAAGTCTTGCATGACGCAAGCCAAACCAGGTGGAGGCAACGGATTAGTCCGCACCTTCAAAGGTCCACCAATCCATCCCACGGACCATTTGATTTCTCGCCCGTAGATATCAATATTTAGTTGAGCCTTTCTTTCCTTTCACCCTTTTGTCTACGTAAGCCTCTGATAGAGCACTTCGCGAGCACTTACGTTGATCACTGGTCTTACCAGTAAACTTCAAGTGTTCGTGTAGCCGACATTCCAACTTTCTCTGCCCCTACAATTGAATGTTTGTTTGTTTGAATGTTTGCTTAAAAGCCGTAAAATGGCCAAGGATAGAAGTTCCGCTTGTCCGTCTTCGAAAGCGCGAAGGTCTAAACATTCGGCCACGTTTATTTCTAATTGATCATGTTTCAAACTGATCACGTTCACCACTGACAAGCGCTGACTGTTACCGCTGTCCTTCCTTATATTGTTTAGCTCGAGTTTTCCAAAATCTGCCTGCCCCACACAAGCACTACGGCGTTTTTGATGTTTTTGCCGATTTTCAAAGTTTTTTCCAGCCTGAAAACTTTTAGACAGTGTATCCTATGTGTAGCCGCACCCTCCCCCCGACAAAAGAAAAACCATATAAAATCTTTAAAATATTTTTCAGGTTGTTAAACTGTAAAGTTCGTCATGCATCTACCACCTGGAAGGAACTAATTCGAAAATTACTATGTTTGTCCATTTTCTGACCTTTTATATGGTGGTGTCATATATCGATAGTTTAAATCTGATACTCGCCCCAGTGCCCTAGGAGATTTGGGTGCTTCGTGCTTAGGTCTTTATTTTCGAGTGCTTCGTTTTCAAAACTACCCCGCCCACGCAAAAGTTGACGTGGTTAATGATTCAGTATTTAAGATGGACAGGTGCCAGTAGAGTCTAAAGTCAAAGCGACCTATTTGTATCATCCTGTTTTTGCTTTTAGTCAGTGCTCACTGACCGGCACATACCATATTTCCTCGAATAATAGCCGGTGGCGATTATTATTTTTTCGCATTAAAAGGGAGCGATTATTCGAGGGAGGGCGATTATTCGAGGGAGAAGATTATTTCAAATATTGGTCACTGGAAGTCGTGCTTTAAATATTTTGTTCTATTATCCCATTAAATAAAAAACAAACACATCAAATAAGTGTTCCAAATTTGGTTCCTTGACCGCGGCGTCAGAGCTTGAATCGTCATTGATCCGAATGAGACCCAACTTCAACATGACAGAGAGGGGATAAAAGAAAGAGAAGATGGCGAGAGGGGTTGGGTCAAGGGAGGAGATTAATTGAAGGAATACAATATTTTTCTTCTCACAACCCACCTCAAAGTAATCTTGACTACAATCTTGGACAGAATAAAATGGAACAGCAAACCCTGCGTGGGAGGCTAACCCCTATCTCCCCCAAATCAAGGATGAAGCCGCGCAAAAACCAAAGAGCGCCACTTTCCCTCTGGATTACGAGTAGTCCCCATTTTTCCTCAGCGATAGTAGAGCGAGGGAAACGCGAGCGCGCGTGAAAATCCCCGCTGCGTCTCGCCTTTCTCGCGTGGGATTATTTTCACGTACACTCGCGTTTCGCTCGCTCTACTATCCCTGAGGAAAAATGGGGACTGCTGGTTGTTTATTTTCCCATCCTTGATTTTTTTGGGGGGAAGGAGGGGGGGGAGGGGGTATAACTAAGTTTCCAATCTCTTCTGTCCAAGATTGTAGCCAACCTCGTTCCCAGGGTTCTCTCCTATCCGTCCCTACGGAGGGTAGGAGAGAGAACCTGGGAACGAGGTTGGATTGTAGCTTGGTTGAATTCAATCGGTAATAGTGGCCGGGGCATGGATTTGTATGGCTGCCACTGCAATGCCCGGGTGATATGGCTCTGTGCATGCGTGAGGTACTGGCCGGGCCATGGGTTGGTGTATGTGTCCCTTGCTTTAAATTAATTAAATTAAATTTACAATTGTAATACAATAAAATGTTATGTTATGTTACGCTTTACGTTTGTCTTATGGATTTTGCATTGTATCGCGGGGTTGTTTTCTCTTTGTGGCTGAGCCAGTTAAAAGAGATTTTAGGTTTTGCAAACTAACTCGAAGCCTACATCATGCAGCTTGTGGCTTGTATACGGGGAAGGGAGGGGAGGTAGGGGGTCCAAACCTTCCTCCTCCTGAACCTTGTATTCCCAGCTTCTTTTTTTTTCTTGGCTTCTTTTCTAATTTGGCGAAATATCAAGCATTATTGTGTAACTTCCCCCTATTTCTCCCGCTTCCAACCCTTGTAGAACTCCCAGCCCCCGCCATTTCCTCTCCCTCCTCACGTACCCCTCTTACCCCCTATTCCCCCTCTCTCGCACCCCGCTGTCATCCCCCATATGTATAGTAGATGCTTCTAGACCAAGCCAGAACGATGCTATGAAATTACGGTACCTGTATTTTCATTTTAGACTCGGTTGAACAGAAAATATATTTCAAACATAGAAAAAGAGACTAAACCAAGAGCCGTAATGGGAACAAACAGCAGCATTTAAAGCATTTTAGTTAATTCTTTGACGTTCGTCTGTCTCTTTTCATAAGCGGACTTCTTTTCACTGCTTTCTCGCCAAGGGAAACAGAGTTTGAGTCCTATTTGGACAAATCACGGCCTATCCTACGCTTGCGAGTAGGAACGCTAACTTCAATTTCTTGAACTGAAATGCGCTCATCAGGTGCGTCCACAATATTGCTGCCGAAGTCTAGAAGTCTGTTAATCTCTCTCGAAAAGGTCATGTCAGTGTCATGTTGAATATTTAACAGTTGCCACAGCTGAGTTTCCATTACAATATTCTGCATTGTTTGCTTTGAGGCAGTCGCGCGTTGACTTGATAATGTTTCAAACAATCGATTAAAATGAGAATGTCTCAGGAGTTGGTCCTCCGTTTAATTACGACCTCTAGAAATAACTGTAGTGAAATTCACATATCCCGTACAACGCCCCAAGATTCCCTCTCTGTCCCATCTTGACTCGCGTGTGTTCAGATTCTCCACCCTTAATTTGCTCATTCAAGATTTAGGCAGGGTACGCATGTTCATAAAATGCACCCTCCACCCCTCTAGGGCTCTAGGAAAATGCCCGTACGTCCGTCAAATAATAGGGACTTTAAGCAAATAGCCTGCGTAACTGGCGTTTTTTTTACTGTTTTTATTTTATGGTTACAACCGCGCGAACAGAGGTCGAAACAAAACCCATCAAAAAAACCGCCAGCTACAATGGCTATTAAGCAAATCGCTCAACGGCGACCTCATGGCAGTTGTGGACATGGACTCCTGTTAAGAGCCCGTCAAATTTCAACTTTAAGCAAGCGGTGTCCAAACAGTGACTACGGGGTTTCTCGCTCACTTGCTTTCGCTGTTGGTAAAACGCAGGGAAGTCGTAATTACTGGAAAACCAGAGGCGTTACAGCGCGACTACTATAAGCGGGGACACCTAGACAAAGATGACCAATAAAGTTACAGGAAAATAACAATACATTCCGATTAATTTATTTTTCAATCATAATTACCAGGAAACGAAATAAACCGCATGGATCATCGAAATCAACCAGGAGCCCAGGAGCTCTGAATCAACCAAACACAATCAACAAAAGGTGACCTTTTAAACCTACTGAAGAAAGCCCGTGTTTCCTGTGAGGTCCGTCAAAGTGTGTGACAGAGGCGAAAAATGTAAACGTTAGTTATAATTTTGACTTAAGGTCTCCTGTTATTGAAAAGCGCGTCAATGGTCTCCTGGGTGTTATATGTAAAGTTTTGAATAGAAAAACATATTGGTATTTGCCTAAAGTCCCTATTATTTTTTGAAAAAAAAATTGTGCTTCGAGTATGTTATTGTTTTTGTTTTGTTTTTGTTTTGTTTTTTGTTTTTTTTTGCGAGCTGATGATCGACCCACAACCAATGTTCTTGGGCCCCGGTTACAGTAGTCGCACTGTAAATACTCTCTTGATTAAAAGAAAAACAATCTATGATAGGTTATAAAAACCAGTCATAGTAAAAAATTCCGAGCATGCGCACCGCCCCATTTTTGGGCTTTTTTGACTTGGGGCCGCCGTAGTAAAGGTCGCCGTAGCGTAGGCCATTTATACGTGAGGAAATAAAAAGAACTGCATCATTTATACGAGTATGTAAGAAGCGTCTTAGCTTTGTCGCGTGATAATGTAAGGCGCAAAGACTTTTTTTCTGCCATTTAAAGAAGAAGATTGCATCTTATTCAACCCGCGCCCTTTCCTCGTTTAACTAGACCCAAAGTAACGAAAGCTCTGGAGAATCCGAGAAAGTAAGAGCAGCAAGGAGAAGGAGGATCGGAGAGGACACATATGGCAAACGCTTTCTACGGCAATTTCCATAATACATAGAATTAATTAAGTGACAATTTGTTAACATGTGTTTCAGATTCAAATAACGGGGAGAGAGAGAGAGAGAGGGGGGGGGGGCGGGGGGGAGGCGGGGGAGGTAGGTGGCCCAGAAGGGTCACACATGCAAATTGAAAATGTTGCTGCAAACTAAAAATTTTACCTGCAAATTAAAAATAGGACATGCAAATTAAAAATATTACCTGCAAATTAAATATAGTACATGCAAACTAAAAATTGTGCTGTAAATTGAAAATAGAAAACATATCGATGCAAATTAAAAATGAAAAATCCCGCGCGCGCAGTATGAGTGATGAGGACCTGGTCCGAGCCGTGCGACCTGGCCTTACAGCCGTCGGCCCATTCATGTTTCAGGTTTGTAATGAAGCGTAATCAATAATACTTAGTAAAAGTTATCTCTTAAGTAAGCTTAAGTAGGTGAAATAAGATCGTCCCGGTGATTGTGGCCAGGGATGATTGTTCACAGTAGTCACTGTGAACAACAGTCCTTCTTATTCAGGACTACACTCACCCACACGATCATATTCCACCTACTTATGAGATGATTCCTGGGCTCAGTAGTTAAGCTGTTGTCCAAGAAGCTGCCTGTTAACCATACTCAACAGACCGATAACATGATGCGGAAACTAAAAGAAAAGGGATTGAATTTCCCTCCTCATGTTGTTCTCGAAGCTAAAAATGTAACCATAGACTGGGACAAAAAACTACTTCAATGTGAGAAGGGAGGAGGACAACGTGAGTAATTTAAGGTGGCTCGACCCAGTATTTTTGTAGGTACACCTTCCATTTCTGAATTTCTTATACTTAACTGAATTGATCTTTATTGTTAAAAACATTATAACGCATGTATTGCGTATAGACTAAACTTTATTATGATATTTTTTTGGGGGGGGATCCCAATAACTATCAAGTGACAATGACGTCACAATAGTTTTAGCTCTAAATCGAATTTCTGCCCTTAACGGTATTTTCTTTAGAAGTGCTGTACGCTACGTATACTTTGGGTGCTTTTCTTCTGTTATGCGAAGTTTCACAAAAATCTATAAGAGGAAATTTGTGGTATCCTTGAATTTCTACAAAAAGGGTATAAATAATGCATGAACTGAAGGCTGGACTTAATGCAAAAAAATTTGCTACTTTTTAGATGCTTCGGAAAAGTTTTTATCACTCATTCGTTTTGCAAATGACCTTTATACACTCTACAACCGGTCAAAGGTAAATACACTTGCGCGATTTCAAAAAACCATGAAAATCTGTGAATGAGTCAAACGTAATGTTGAACTCTTTTTGTAATTTCTAAGGCTACTTTCACCAAAACAGCGATTAAACCAAAATTCTTCGATATATTTTCTTTAAAAAATTTCAGTGCTGGAACTGATCAGTGTACTATAAAATCCCTGAATTTCGTGTCCATTGAAAACTTTTTAAGTTGTCTAACGTAGGCGCAAAATTTAGTAATATTGAAGCGATGTCATAGATCTGGCTAAGTTTTTGCTCTGGGATTTCCCATTGCCCGAGTCGAGTTTAGCAAAATATCAAATACCCATGCAGCATGCTATTGTTTTCTCCCTGTGACATCATTACCATATTTCCAAAAGATTTCAGGGGGGAACCAGGCACGGTAAATTCTCGCCTGCTGCATGAGAATTTCCCATTGTCACATGATATAATTCCGATCGCGCAAAAAATAATATCATAATAAAGTTAAGTCTATGTGTAATACGTGTGTTATAATGTTTTTACAATAAAGGTCAATTTGGTTAAATACAAGAGATTCAGAGATGGAAAGTGTACCTACAAAAATACTAGGTCGAGCCACCTTAATAAGTTCTCTTTATTTTGTCCAAAGCCAATTTTTCGTAAAGTCCATGGCGATTCTTTCCGACAGTGACAACGGCACATATTATTCAACTCGTTGTAATGGATTTACGTTTAGACAGTTTAAAACCTCACCTGCATTCTCGAGTCTAATCGATGAAGCACGTTGCTGATACTCCTCCAGACGCTTTTAAATACGGAACTGTTCTTGCTTGTCCAATAACAGCTTATCTTTCCTCCAACTAGCGCACCAATCTCATTTCCTCCTTTAATTCAGGTTGTTGCGAGGGTCGACGGTAAACCAAGTTGTTGCCAGTGTATAGGTCCTGGTTGCTCAAGGCGTGTAACATTCTCCACTGAATAAATTGCTATCCAGTGGATTAGTATTGCGGAAATCAATTGCGTTTTCCAGAAAGTAAACATCTTAGACAAGGATTCTGCTTTAAAAGCAAGTTTAAATCTTTAAGATGAGTAATTGTGTGTTTTCACATGACGTCATGGCGGCCATATTTGTGTCCCAAAACAATGAAACGGCAGCCATGTTTGTGTCCCAAACCAGTCCTGTGGGAGTTGAACTCTTTTCTTATGTAAACGCTTTCTTTTGTTCCAATAAATTTGCATAGATGCTGGCCACGTGAGTGAAAACACTTTATATGCTAAAATCACAAAACCATGTCTCGGTTTTGTCATTTTGACTGATCAGG
The DNA here is from genome assembly GCA_942486025.1 of Porites evermanni. Taxonomy (NCBI): domain Eukaryota; kingdom Metazoa; phylum Cnidaria; class Anthozoa; order Scleractinia; family Poritidae; genus Porites; species Porites evermanni. The sequence goes on along the minus strand of CALNXI010005735.1, from coordinate 2,002 downwards.
GGTTTATACTCAACAAAATTTGAAAAATGATAAAATTGTTTTCAACATAAACCGTGGTTAACTGTAACGTTCAGTCCTAGTAAAATTATTTCTCTGTTTATTCTGTGTCAGGAAAAGCGGGCAACAGCGGACTTAAAACAGCCATGAAATCCTTATTTGAAAGCAAACGAGCCAAAAATTGAAAAACAATAGAGTTTTATAGTAATAAATAGAGACTAATTTGTATGTTTTGCTAGATCTTTCGTTAAGAAAGTTTTAAACGGTGGCGCTGTATTTCGTAAGTCCAAAACCCAAAACCCCCATATCTTGGCTCAAACCTGTATTGAGCAGATACCGGATACCAGAAGCGCTTGCCACCAAGCGGAAAATTCCGAAAAGTTTGGATGGAAGGTTAATGCTGAGGTCATTTTCCCGGAAATTCCAACCGAACATTTAGGACTTCGTTTTGAGGTCGTACCTTCATTCCGGTCGGTATGGACAAAACAAAATGTTGCTGTACCATTTATCCTTCCCTGCGTTCTAATCTCGCGCTTTACATATTCGCGCCTTTTTATAAGATTCAAACCGTAACGCGGGAAATGACTTTTCTCCGGTGAGCTTAAAAGGGTCGCTTGCATGCCACTGTCTGTTGGTAAGTACACTAGGGAGGGCACTGCTCAATACTAGCGTTTGTCTGTGTTCCTATAAGGGGACTTACGCACAAGCAAGAGCTCCGGAGTCATAATCCCTGAGTAGTGTCTGTGTTACACATTGGCCATCTTGAACAAGTAACTATCTTAGGGGTGTCAATCATAAGAAGGTGTTTGGCTTATTTTCGGTCCTTCATAGAGAGATGTCTACCTCACAGAAAAATTACTTTGAGAGGTGTTCATCTTCGAAACGTGACAACTAGCTGGGTCCAGTTTTAATATGATTTCACTACGTCTTAGTAGGGTTAATTGTTTGCAGTGGCGGATCCAGGGGAGGGGCCCGGAAGGCCCTTCCCCCCCGCTTATTTTTAGACCAAACCAGGAGCCCATGACCAAACTGTGGCGCGAAGGGCCCAAAAAAAAATTGGAGACCGGGCACCTCCCTTATCTCAAGGTTTGGATCCGGCACTTGTTTGTTCCCTTAGAACAGTCTCAGTAATCCGGAGTGGCGCTAGGGACCAACCATCTCATCCGGAAGCTTTCCTGGAAAGAATGGGCTGTGGGCTGATTTAACTGTAAGGCGAGGTCCATACCTGGTGACCTGGGACCGTTCAATAGAGAAGCATATCGTTCATTAACATTTTTCTCTATTCAAAAGGGATTTTTAGTCTTTTATAGGTGGAAGAAAGTAGCATTCCAAAGCTTTGCGTGAGATCGTACTGTTTATTTACAAAAGCGTTACTTAACTTTGAATTAATATTTATCTAATATTCTTTCTGTTATCCTAACACCGCCTATAGTGGTTGCTTTAACTCTTTCACTCACAGAAAAGGCCAAAGTCTAAACTGGACAGAAATTCCAAATTTCATTCTATGAAATTGGTAGAAATAAATAGTACAACGTAAGAGCACTGCCAAAGAGGTCTCATTTAAATGGTCACACACACGGATTTCATCCGCAGACTCAAAAGTTAGAACAACCTCATAGATCATTCGTTCTGGAGTGAAAGAGTTATTTACAAAAAAGCCTGCACTTTGCCTTAAGATATATGTTAAACCCACTACTACGACTCTTAATTGGTAAAATGCAATTCCAAAAAAAATTCATTCTTATATAAAAATAGTTAGAAAAATAAACGACAGAATTAGAAATTGATTTTGCAATCCCTTTGACTTTGTGTTGAGGCACGATGCTTTTGCATAAAAGTGATATATCTCATATCTATCCACTTAGTAATGGTTCCTCTAAGGCTAGAATAATTAACTATTTTTGTATAATTGTCGGAACGTGAAATTTTATCGCTGAGATTACTTTGCAATTTGTATCCTCACTATATTGGGCAAACCTATGCCTGAATTTAAGCGGGTAGTGAA
>CALNXI010005729.1:0-10174 GCA_942486025.1 Porites evermanni | reverse complement strand
AAATAGCTTACGATGGAGCTTCCAGCCAGGACCAGGGCTACCAAGAACAATATCTTTACCCCCTGAAATTCAGAAAGGGGTAAAATTTGATAGCTTTTCGATAGCAAATTGAACAAAGGATTCCTTTGGTCTTATATTGGTGTAGCAATGGCTCGTAACCTTTAAGTAAAGTTTTGATCAAACAAAATCTCGAGACATACGTTCTTACAAAACAAGTCTTCCGATTGACTGCATTATACCGGGTTTCAATGCCCGGATGGTCTACGTCGCCTCGATTCAGTATCCTTGTGGTTTCCGGCATAAAATCGTCCGGATTGTCTAGATTAGAACATTCGAGACAATCTGCACGTTTATGTGAAAACAGTTGTCCATTTTGACGTCAATGGACTGTTTTAACCCGTAAGTTTGCTTTTCCCATTTCTAACCACGTGTTGTTACCCTGTAAAACTGTTTGTTTCAAATGTCGTCATTAAGACGTGCATCCACGTGCATGTGTATGCATGATTTGAGAGAAGACAAAAGTCAAATTCCCTTGAGAGCATCACGTGATCTTAATTGGGAAAACAAAATATACAAGCTAAAAAGGTATATAAAATCCAGGTAATTGTGATCGTTCCGCATAATTGCATCAAAGGTGTCTCTATGTTATTGTTTTTTATCGTCTGACTAAAATATGGCTTTTTACACAAGAAAAAATAAGACATGTCGTACGTAGGATGATACGACGTATATGACTTTACTGTTACGGCTAGGACGCAAGTAAGCTTTTGTTCCCACTTTCCCGTTCCCCACGCTCGTTACCCGTTTACCGTCTTCTTAGCATCCGCCTTACGTAAGAGGCAAACATTTCGTATAAATGCCACCTGTCGTCCACACGTCCTTTCCGATAACAGCCCGTGAGACCTGTCTTTAAATAATCGGGCGCATCTTGGCAAAGACGAAGAAAACCCTGAGTAAAAGGACCGTCGAGTCTTAAAATAATGTGTTGGAATGTCATTGCTGCAGGAAACATTTATGATATGTCCTAAGAAAACTCTTGAAGACCGCGCGCAAGAGGGACTATTGGAAAACGGTCAATTTAATTTCTCGATGTTGACTTCTGAAAAGATCTTCAAAAGTGTGCGATAAGTGCTAAATCGGAGAATAGTTATAATAGAAGTTGCTATCCACCTCCCATCATTTGAACGACTTGACCTTACTGTGAATAACATACCAAGTGTTCCTGCCATAGCAGAGTATGTTTGTTGTCTCCCAGCATAATCAGCGGATTTCTTTACCAGCGCCTCCTTAACAGCATCAGGGGTTGAAGCCATAACGATCTTGAAGCTTCNTTTTTTATCGTCTGACTAAAATATGGCTTTTTACACAAGAAAAAATAAGACATGTCGTACGTAGGATGATACGACGTATATGACTTTACTGTTACGGCTAGGACGCAAGTAAGCTTTTGTTCCCACTTTCCCGTTCCCCACGCTCGTTACCCGTTTACCGTCTTCTTAGCATCCGCCTTACGTAAGAGGCAAACATTTCGTATAAATGCCACCTGTCGTCCACACGTCCTTTCCGATAACAGCCCGTGAGACCTGTCTTTAAATAATCGGGCGCATCTTGGCAAAGACGAAGAAAACCCTGAGTAAAAGGACCGTCGAGTCTTAAAATAATGTGTTGGAATGTCATTGCTGCAGGAAACATTTATGATATGTCCTAAGAAAACTCTTGAAGACCGCGCGCAAGAGGGACTATTGGAAAACGGTCAATTTAATTTCTCGATGTTGACTTCTGAAAAGATCTTCAAAAGTGTGCGATAAGTGCTAAATCGGAGAATAGTTATAATAGAAGTTGCTATCCACCTCCCATCATTTGAACGACTTGACCTTACTGTGAATAACATACCAAGTGTTCCTGCCATAGCAGAGTATGTTTGTTGTCTCCCAGCATAATCAGCGGATTTCTTTACCAGCGCCTCCTTAACAGCATCAGGGGTTGAAGCCATAACGATCTTGAAGCTTCCAAGTTTAATCGAGAATATGCGACCGTAGTTTTTTTTAAGACTGGAAGAAAAGGAAAGTGGTTATTGATGCAACAGTTAACTATGCCTCCTTTTAAGAGCTCTTTTCTTAACTTAAAGGCATTCCCGATAATCGGCAAATACAACTTTAAACATCACTGCTCTCAGGGATTGAGGCCGGAAATATTCACTTCAATTTAACTACTGTCTGCCAATCTGGATTACTCATCACCTAATATTGTGCATTTTGTGCGCCTAAAGAGTGAAGAGAAAAAGGCAGGCCACATCTAAAAAAGGAATTTTCCTGCAGATAGCTCTTAAGATAGATTTCTCTTTTTGCCAGACGGACAAATACAGAAAAATATGTTGAAAATAAAATATATAACAATCAAATTTTCTTGCTCCAATACCTACTTAAGTAATCAACCTGATGTGCTTACTTTTACTTTTTTTTGGTTGTTATTGTTTGTTGTTTGCTAATAAAATTGTTTAAAATTTTGTCCGAAAACGCTAGCCTTTCAGCCATAGGAATGTCCTTGTTATTCTACAATATCTACTCCCTTTTCAAAGAAAGGGCTTTATATATTAATACGTTGAAGAAAATCAAATGAGGAACCTGGCAAGTTTTAAGTAATAAAAGATTTAGATTCGAATTTAAGTAAGCTACAATCGGCGATAAAATTGTTGAGAAATTGTACTCAACTTGAGTAACTTCAGACAACAAAAGAACCCGCACCCCTCCTCTGTCCCCTCAGTTGTTGTTTCCTATAGGTAACACAACATTGCATGGAGGGGATGGGGGAGGAAAAGCTACAAATCCTCCTTTTGAAGTCGGTAAAACGTAAAAAAAAAACAGTTTGGTCGAAGAGTCTCAACTCATTTTGGCGCCGATTGTAGGTCGCACTTGCAAAGGAGCCTCAGAGTTTTTCATTGTAACGCTACCCAATTTTTGTCTATAATGGCGCCACAAATTATTCTTATTTTTGGCAGCAAAACTTTGGTATTCTCTAGTTACGTAGGTGTATATTAAAAACGCCAACCTTTACCTTTAAACGTTTTCTAAATAAGCATGGTTTTTGATTCTAGAGGTAATTAGTTTTTAATTTTAATACTGTTTGTACATAGATTAATTTTAGATTGTACACATTAAAATTATTATTGTTACTTGTTTTTATAGAGATAGATTATTTAGGAATAGTAATTTTAAATCATTGATGTTATTGTTGTTGTTTTTTTCTCGTTTTTCTTTCACGCACTTGTTTTAAGAAGTTTTTATCACTCCCAGATGCAGCGTGGGTAGATAAACTGAATATTGTATTGTATTGTATTTTTATCCTTTTCTTTGAGGTTCTATAAAGTTAAGTAAGACGTAATGCTTTTATTACCCAGGTCCCCTTTGGCAAATATATTCTGTATTTGTTTGTTTGTTTTTTGTTGCTGTCATTTTACCATGTAACCTTTTTTTTGTATTAGACTGAGTCTAGCATGGACAACCTCAAAGCAATATACATTCTGTATATGAGCTGCGAGATTCCAAAAGACTTTACAAGCTATGCTCACGTAAAGAGATTAGAGACACGCGTTACCCGCTGGCTCAATAAATTTTCTATTTTCTCCAAGTATTTTATTTTTTGTTTGTGGGAGAGACAGGTACTGGCAACCTCGATATTTTTTTGTTAACAATGGAATTCGAAGAGTTTCGTCTTTAGTGTCATGTCTGTCGGCACCAAGACATAACGCTTTCGGCATCTTAATAAAAGGTTTAGCCCAGACCGTATATAATTAATGAATCAAAAACTTAAATAGCTGCTGTAAGAATTCCATAAGGAGAGCAGAGAGCGATAAGCAAAACAAGTCCATTTAGACTTTTCGATACATCATCGGGGTCGGCCGACCTTTCGTATGCCGGCCTTCTAATTCTGAGCTTCATGAACAGAAAGGCGCAAGAGATCGACTTGAATAACGTCGAAATGTTAATGTGCCGAGCATAATTGGCATAAATAATGTTGTTGTTTATTCGCTAATGTACAAACAAAAATCACAGAAGCATTACGACATTGACAGTGTTTTCGAAGTAGATTTCTAGAAACTGGATAGCTTAAAAATGTCTTCCTAAACACTACTTTTAGACTGTAACTAAGAAGAAGTATTCGACTATTTGATAATTTATGGTTTCACTGTAAGTTGTCTAAATCTCAATATGATCACGATCTCGACCTCCTTCTCAACAGAACACACATCAAAACATGACTTTTCGAACTCGACACTATTTGCGTTGAAAGTACTTTATTTTTTCATTTCCCTAGTACACCACTCACGGCACGTTAAATCACCTTAAGATCAACAGTTGAATTTAATCGAGTTTGAGTCGACTTTAGCAGGTATTAGGTTCGGCACATGTCTTAATGTTTGGCTATTATGCACAAAAAGAAACCGATCCATCGACCGAAACAAATCAATTTGTTATCAGGGAATAATGAGATTTATCACGTTCATAGATTTCTCTTTCCCTATTAAATGGGTAGGCATTACACATTACACATTTCACAGAGCTTATGATCCGAAAATAGGCTAACGTGTACGCTAAGTAACGAGGGAATGTGAGCGATTAATTTTAATAATAAGGGCTTGCAAATTCAGGCACTGTTCAAAGAAGTCGGTCCTATAGAGTGAACAATCGACGGAAAGTGTTAAGTGGGTTGAGTGGACGTCACATATATTTTACTGACCTTTGAAAAGCTTCGTTGAGATCCTTCGCCTTGAAGTCAAGAGAAAGGACGTTTCCTAACACGGGAAGAGATGTGAGGCGAGGGCCTGGTGGCATGTTTCTGAACTCGTAAAGGATCATCAGATAATGCAAAATGGCCAAAAGAAGCAGCAAAAGAAGAAAGTTTCCAAGGCTTAGGAAACTGTAAATCGTGGCGAGTACCATTTTGGATTCTGATCGAATAAGCAAATCAACGAAGTGCAGCTGAGCAAAGAAAAAAGTCACGCAATCCTCCAAAACCCAACCTGTGCCCAACCTCGTTCCTGGAGAGACTCTTCAGTGGACTGGAAATGGAAACACTGATCCGTCTAAACATTTTTTTGGCGGGAAAATTAATGCCGAAATGCTGCAGAAAATGTCCATAATTTATTATTGCCCATATTTTTTTAAAGCACTATGAGATAAAATGCCCGTTTTCAAAGGCTTTAACTTTCTAGCATTGCCCAAACCGCACTTTAAAAATTAACAATGGAATGTAGTTGTTTTCACACAATTAACAAAAATGTTTTCAGACCTCCCTCCTCGGTTAGAAAACTCACTGGTTGCTTGGTTATACATTTCTAGCCTTACCATTAATTCATTCATTAGGGAGTTTAAGATACGGAGACTACGGACTACGAAACTACGGCTGGACGAGCATTAGCTAGCATTGTCCTTAGTTTGTAGCACTGGGTTGAGTCGTAGAACGTTAAAATTGCACTACAGACAGTAGACTACGAGAGAGGCAGTGGAGAGGGAAACAACACGCAAAGATTTTCTTGTTTTCATCACAGTTCACAAAAATGCAAGTCAGTTTTGCATGTGATCTTATTTTTAGAACAATGAACAAATTCGTCCACACTTGAAGGAAGCAATTACGTCGGGTGAAATTGGTGACCAAAGTTTTCGTTAAACAGGTTTTATTTTTTTCGCCCATAAATACTTATGTCAAATATTAAAGAAACAGACAGAAAGAGTAATAGCTCATTTATTAGATTTAGATGGACTTCTTCGACTACTGATCTGATGCAGTTTGAAGTATTGAAATGCCGAGTTTCCATTGTCTCGAAGATGTTTACATCATTTTCATTCAGCAAATGCGATACAAAAACTCGCATAAACAAAGGTTACACTAGTAGAAAGACACACTAATCAGTTCGAACAAACATTGAAACTTTGCAAGTGCCAAGAGAAAGTAATTTCCCTGCATGATTTCTCTTCTTCTCGGCCGTCAATCTGAATTCTGCGTATAAACAGCTAAGCTTATTTAAATATGAGCTTAGCTAGATAAAAATGTAGTCACAACAGCGAATTAAAAGCGTAAATCTGAGCAGAAATTAGGCACAACTTACATATTTCGCTTCCCTCTCACTTAAAGCAGGTAAATTTTACGAAAAGACGAGATTCTTGAATTGCCGAGACGGCAAAATACGAGCAAAATGTTCTCCGTAGTCCCGACTACGCGAAACAGCTCAACAACTCACCTTAGCCGCAGGACTACGCGAGAAAAATGAACAGTCACGTGGTTTTGATTATGCGCAGTAGCATGTTATACCGTCGTCGTAGTCCGTAGTCGCCGTATCTTAAACTCCCTATTATCTTTGAGCCACGGGGTATTGTCGTATCTTCCTGTTTTAATCCTCCTAAGTTCTAGTTTCTTAGTTTCACTTAGTACTACTTTCCTAGAAGGGTTTTGTCAGATCCAAGAGAGCAAGGTTTCTGTAATAAAAGTTAACTTCTTGGGAATGTTGCAGGGGTTTGGTTCCAAAGAGAGATTTACTTCTTTGTCATTTATGTATTGCTTACTTTTTCAGTCATTATTAAACTGTGTTGCAAATAAAGTAACTAAGATAAATTATAGTATTCAGTGATCTTCATGAGACTAGAATAAGAACTTTTTTGATCGTTATGATGAAGGTCAAAATATACATTGGCAGTGTTTTCGAAGTAGATTTCTAGGGAGAAACTGGATAGCTTAAAACCGTCTCCCTAAAGACTACTTTTAGACTTTAACCAAGAAGAGATATAAGCAAGTTGAGTATGAACGTAGTTATGAATAGGACTGTTGTTGTTGTTGACGGTGACTGACGTTTCGACAACCTGTGCGGTAGTCATCTTCAGAGTCAAAAGTGAGTTGTATCACGTCAATGGATCGTATTAAAATCTGGTTATTGAGCTGATTGGTTAATTAAGTTGCGATGTAAGTAAGTAATGTTCAGTCGTTAACGTTGACCAGGACGATCATACTCAGTGGTGGATCCAGGGTAGGGGCCCGGGCCCCCCCTCCTTGTTTTTAGACCAAACTGAGGCCCGAAGGGCCGAAAAAAAATTTTGGGAGACTGTGCCGCCCCCTCCCCCTTTCCTTATCTCAGGGTCTAGATGACCGGGCCCCCCCGTTATCTCAAGGTCTGGATTCGGCACTGATACTCAACCTCCTTATGAAATGAGTCCTGGGTTCTTTAACACAAGAAGCCGGTTGATAATTTATGGTTTTACTATAAGTTGTCTAAATCTCAATATGATCATGATCCTCTTCTCAACAGATCGAAACAGAACACAAATCAAAACATGGATTTACGGGCTTGAGACTATTTGAGTCGAAACTACAGTTCCCTAGTACGCCACTCACACCTTAAGGTTGAAGGTCAGAATTAACAGTCGAATTTTGTAGTTTGGGTCGACTTTAGCGGGTATTAGGTTCAGCACATCTAACAATGTTGGCTGTTATTTACAAAAAAAGCGAGCTATCGACCGAAACGAATCAATTTGCTATCGGGAAATATTGAGACTTTTTACGTTCATAGATTTCTCTTTCCCCATTAAATGGGCAGGCATCACACATTTTCACAGAGCTTACGATCCGAAAATAGGTTAACATGTACAAGTTAGAAGGGAATGTGAGAGATTCATTCCAATAATAAGGGGTTGCATATTCAGTCGGTCCTATACAATGAATAATCGCCGGAAAGTCTTAAGTGGGTTGAGTGGACGTCACATATATCTTACTCTACCTTGCCTTGATAAGCTTCGTTTAGATCCTTCGCCTTGAAGTCAAGAATAAGAACGTTTCCTAAGAAGGGAAGATAAGTGAAGCGAGGACCGTGCTTGGCATGTTTCTGAACCCGTACAGTATCATCAGATAATGTAAAATGAACAGTAAAAACAAGACTTCGGAACCTTTCAATCGTGGCGAGTACCATTTTAGATGCTCGTGTTCTTATCAAATCAAGTGATCAATGCAGTAAAGCTGAGGTCGAGCACCACTCAACGACAACTGCGCCATTATCTATTTTGTGCAGGGAAAGTCACGCAACCCCCCACTTACGATAGACAATCACCCTATGCCTAACCTCGTTCCCAGGGAGAGATGCCCTACTGGACTAGAAAAGACAGACCATGGAAACAAGTGACAAGTGAACCGTTCTTTTTTGGAGGGAAATCCTGTTTTGTCCTGCAGAATCTGTAAATAATTTCCAGCCTTTTGATTGCCTATAATTCTGTTATAGCATGGGATAAGGTGCCGTTTTCAAAGTAGCATTGTCTGCCTCTAAAACTCTCAAAAAGGAAAAAGACGAAATGACCTGAACTGCACATTTGCAATTTACTTATTATGTATGTAACTTTTTCACGCAATTAACAAAATGTTTTTAGTCTTCCTGCCTCGACTGCCTCCCACGCCGTTTGAAAACTCACTAACTACTTGCTTATAGACTAAGCATACGTTCATTACTATCTTCGATAAACGAATAAATATGTGGTAAATAAGTGCTACAAGTGTTATAATCAGCCTGTCACAAACTGGGGACAATAATGCAGGATGCATTCATATAAACGTAACCTTCAAGAGTTTTTACGTTGCAAAGTGGATAGAGTATGCTCCTGGTGTTCTGAGGGCTGTAGGTTCAAACCCTGTGGGGAACCCGAGACTTCCTCTATTTCCCACGCTCGTGACGAGCTGTTTATCACGTTTTTCACGTTACATGTAATCGTTTTTGTTTTAAAGGAACTTAACTAACCCAGAGTTATTTCCATTTACCTATCTGCTACAATAGACGTCCTTGTATGTTTTGCCGCTTTGCCAATAAACTTCGGGCCACATGACGTTCCCATCATCATTTCGCGCCCAAAAAACAGGGTTTTTTTAAGTTGATAGTGATCATCTTGTATTGATCCATCAAGAGGAAAATGCCGGTCTATTTAATACAGCACAGAAGAAAACGTTTTTACTTCGAAAATATACATATTCCAGGGCACTTTAAAAAATAGTTATAACACAGCGATTACCATAATTACCGGCCATGTTCGGTATTTGACCTGTCGCTTAAATCTTCTTAAACATTATTACAGCTTTGCTTTAATCAGCTTCGACATGACTGTTGGAACCGTAGAAATAATTCATTGCATATAGGCTGTCAACTTTGACACAAATCAAAAGTGTTATAAAGTGAAGTTTTGAATTTGACTTCACCTTTAACAAGCATCAAAAGTGTTGCACAGCCACCACATCTTTGAGTTCATCTGTGTCGTACGTAAAGATGAAGTTAAAATGGTTACGTATTTGACTTCGCCTTCACCAAGGTCAAAGGAGTAAGCAAAAAGGTTATATATCTGGCGGCACTGATTGAAGCGCGTCAAAGGTGAATTCAAAGCCGACTACCATATTTGACTTTACCTTTGACAAAGATCAAAAGTGAAGTAAATCCACTTCTTTGTCCCGTGTAATGTTAAGACATAATTAAGACTGTGCTTTTACTTTATACTTGCTATCTCAGAAACCCTGAATAACAGGGTTCATGTTCACTTTCTTTTGATCGCGCGTATCTTGTAGGGAACTGGAAATTGGGTGAGGCTGAAAATTCCCTCCAACTTTGGGGGACGACCATCTTCTTCAGCAACAAAGGTAAACTTCTGAAGCATCCACGACATGAACAAAAACAGCTCAACTTTCGCCAAAGATTCCCCAGCACAAACCCGGCGTCCAGCTCCAAAAGGGAAGAAATTACCTTGGTTGGTGATCAACTGCCCGTCCTCGTCAATGTGGCGGTACGGATTAAAAACGGTGGGATCTTCCCAACATTTGGAATTTAAATGGACGGATTCCGTATCAACAAAGACGATGGTATCTTTAGGAACCCTGTATCCACAGAGGGTTGTGTCTGTGAGCGTGACATGAGGAACTGCAAGTGGAACTACGTTTCCAACTCGAAGTGCTTCTATAATGGTTGCTTGGATGAGAGGCAGACGAGACCGGTTTTCCAAAGAAGGAGTATGGTCAGCAACTTCTTCATCTAACTGCAGTTGAATGGCTTCTTGGTACTTTGGGTAGTTAACTAAGAATGCTAGCACCCATTTCATTGTCGTGCTTGTGGTTTCATAGCCTGCAGCAAACATATCTTCAATCGTGTTGATAAAGTAGTCAT
>CALNXI010005728.1:0-10183 GCA_942486025.1 Porites evermanni | reverse complement strand
TATGAATATATAAAAATATCGGAAAGGACATCGACACGCAATGATGTTTCAGCCATTCAATGTGCCCATCACCAAAAATCGCAGAAAGACCGGTATGGAGTGTGTGGGTGGTAGTGACAAGAGATACAATGGCAAGACATTTTACCATGTCATTCCTGAATCTCGAAGATCTCTGAAGACTTGTTAGTCCTACCCTCTGACTTAATACACAAAAAGTCTCTATCTGAATACCTTTACACGGTGCAGTTTGTCTTAGAAATAAAGAAAGAGAAATTTGATGTTTTTAACAGATTTTCTACATTGACTTAGACGGTTTTTCACTACAGTTGTTTGCTATCACACCAATCAAGCTTCTAAATCTTCTTGTCCAAAGGAAATGACTACTCGATAGCTCTCTCATTTGATTGGACAAAGTTGAGAGGCTTATCTTCAGTCTTCAACGAGCCTAGCCACAGCCTTACGATTATTCTCTTTTGCTTTCACTGAACCGGGAATTGGCAAAAAAGGTATATTTACCACTGTCTTGGTCAACGGTTTTTGTGACGAGCAAACTCGTCAAGCTGGAATAGTTAACCTACGGTAATTTTCAAGGACTTTTAATAACTCCTTTAGAGGGGCTAATTTACTCCTTACAGTGGAGTTATTTTAACTCCAAAAAGGAGAACAATTTTTCAGGTGCAAAAATCACCCCAGATATTGAGGAGTTAAAATAACCCCCAAAAAGGAGTTTTCCTGTACCTAAAATTTTTACTTTCAGAGTTAAAGTAACTTCACATTATAGATCTTTGTTGGAACGTAATTTATGTCATGATTTTATAACAGAAACAAAAACACGCGTTGTGACCATTAATCACGAAAACTAGAAAAATGCACCACATTCTCCACTTAAGATTACAAGAAGGAAATTGCTTTACTTGGAACAGGGAAAAAATTCGACCCATTAAATTGACCGGCGCATCCCCAAATGATGATGATGATAATGATGATGACGAGTATGATTATGATTATGATGATTTTGGATAGTGAGGCAGTAATGGTGACCACGACGTTTGTGCAGCGGTGTGGAGGTTGAGGTGATCATTGCTAGATCCAGACCCTGGCCGGGCCGGACCACCATCTGGCGGATGATCATGCTGGTAGTGTTTACGTAACCTTTCCTCAGTTTACAAGATCAGGTAACTAAGCGGCAAGGTTATTTTTAGAACGATTTTAGCGCGAATTTAGAATAACTTTTAAGCCCAACAAAACAGTCAGCAAAACCTACAAAAGAGACCTAAAAATGTATTTTTGACCTTTGAATAACTTTGGGTTTTCCTTTTTCATATCTTACATTTCCATTTTCGGGAGAGAAAGTGCTAAAAAATGTATCTAAAAAAATAAACCTGACTGTGAAAACGCCGTGACATAGTATGGGAGATGACATAGTATGGGCTCCTGGTACTTTGATAGGGTTGGTTTGTTTCAGATTGTGCTGAAATGGCTTCAGGAAACTATGAATCAGACTTTCAAGGCATGAGGGAGTAAATTGACACTTTGGGGCTGGTGTTGTTGATGTTAGCAGTGGTGGTAATGGCATGTTGACTAACTGATGGTGACATTACTGACAGTAGTATTGAAGTGATAGTGTCTATGAATCAGACTTTGGCCTGAGGGAGTAAATTGGCACTCTGGGCTGGTGTTGTTGATGTTAGCAGTGGTGGTGATGGCATGTTGACTAACTGATGGTGACATTACTGACAGTAGTATTGAAGTGATCGTGTCTATGAATCAGACTTTGGCTCGAGGGATTAAATTTGCACTCTGGGCTGGTGTTGTTGGTGCTAACAGTGGTGGTGATGGTATGTTGCTTAATGATGGTGACATTATTGGCAGTAGTATTGAAGTGATCGTGTCTATGAATCAGACTTTAGCCTGAGGGAGTAAATTGGCACTCTGGGCTGGTGTTGTTGATGTTAACTGTGGTGGTGATGGCATGTTGACTAACTGATGGTGACATTACTGCCAGTAGTATTGAAGTGATCGTGTCTATGAATCAGACTTTCAAGGCATGAGGGAGTCAATTTGACACTTTGGAGCTGGGTTAACAGTGGTGGTGATGGCATGTTGCCTTATGATGGTGACATTATTGCCAGTAGTATTGCTGAAGTGATCGTGTCAGTGTGGGTGTTGTGTATGGTGGCGGAGGTGATGCCAGTGCCGCAGCAGTGCTCAGCAGCGATCAAGTATCTAAATATTTCTCCAGTTGCTTAAGTTTGGTATTATATTTCTCCAAGTGCGCAAATGAAAGATCAGAATGTCGGTTTCACTAGAGAAACGCAAAATGAGTGTGCTGTTGGATCATGCGAGCTGCTGAGTTTTGATATACCACGATAGATTTCTATTTGAATTGGTGTGTTATCATAAGTTCTCATATAATAATATAAAATTATAACACTGCTATTCTAAAAGCTTCTAAAGGATGACTTTCCCTGGCAAAACCTTGCGTACCCTGTGTTACTCGTACTCGTAAAAATTCTGGTTCATTTTCACCACATGCATGAACTCACTTTGATTTTAACACAAGGAATCCTTTTTGCAAGGGACAACTTAAAACAGATCAAGATTGATCATCAAGATTGATCATCCTGGCCGGTGCCATTTTTCTTTTGAAAGTTCAAACTGTGATCCTCCTTTATTTTTCCAGGTTTCAAAACGAAAAAGTAAAAAGCTTCCTTTGCATAAAAAAATGCTGTTGGCACACCAACTGAAAATATTAATATTGAAATAGTAGAACTCGGATAACCGTGGGCTTCACTTCAGTAAATGCTGGTAACGGATTATTTTCGGTGACAGGAAAAGGTACAGATATAAATAGAGTACAGTACTTATTGAAAGACCAAACTGCAAATTTGTATTTAGTTTATTATTTATAGAAATTTTTCGTGTGATTGTCTTCATGAGACGTGACTACAAAACGAGAAAATAACCTGTTCTGTTATCAATTTAAATCCGATTTGGATAGTGTGTTATTTGTTTTTCTTTATGCAATTACCTCTTAACTTCTTTTAAAGCCGCCAAAACAAATTTAAGCGTTGAATGTATGCAAAACTTTAAAAGAACCGTATCTCGAGCACCCCTTTTGTAGCACCCACAACAGTAGACCAAAATTATATGACAGCTTTAAACGGTGTAATTTACATGCGTCAAATAAAAAATACAACAGTTCGCGTGAACAATACTTTATTAGACAAGCCACTTAGCTTATTTTAGGGCGAAAACTCAAGAAGCACTTATGTATGTGGACAGCTAACTAAAACATGCCTTGCACCTATCAAAACATCACCCTCTTTAACCTCTTATTCACAAAGCTCTACATGCCCTATGATATTTACCGGTCGTATTAGTTCCTACAAACTGTAACTTGTAGCAAATTCGTCGAAATGGTTTCTAAGAAAGCAGTTCTCAGTTGTACGTAGGCGCTAACAATAAAGTACCGCTTCATACACATTTTTTTCGTCTGTTACCGTAGGAGTCAAGCTGTGAACAAATATCTAAACATATCTTTAGAGGACAAATCACAACAGTTCGATCACATCTGGATCATGGAATCTACGCGTAATTGATACGATACAGCCGCATTATATAAATGAGTATCACTGTCAAGATAAAATCTATTATCAGACTAATTCTTACTCTGAGGTATACGTACGTTATACTTAGTCATAGAAAGCCATTTCCTCGGCTTTGCGTTGAAGTATCTCAGTTCCTGTGAAACGGATTTGCTTTGGTGGGGATTGTCCACTCAACAAAATGAAGAGTTTTACGGCCCCCGCTCTGGGAAGATCTATAATCAACAACACAAAACATTCCACGCTTTCTTCGCCTGTAAGCATATACTAAAGAAACGATCAACGCTGACATTTTTGCACCCACTACACGTGATATCACCACTACTCGGAAGATTTTGCATTGTCCCTGCACGGCTGGCGCGACAACTCAAGGAGTTTGACGAAAAAGAAAGTTTTCTACATGGAAGGCAATACAAGTTCAACGGAGCCAAGTTTCAAGGAATCCCTCTCCTTTAAGATCTTCAAGATCACCTTTTACTCGATAATACTTCTGCTGTGTCTCATTGGAAACTTCATGGTTGTGCTCATTGTCTGTAGGACAAGGCGTATGCGAATGTCGTCATATCTACTTATTCTCAACCTGGCGATTTGCGACCTCATCGTTCCTATAACAAGCATCCCATTTGATCTTGCGTTAGAAGAAAACGAGTACATATGGCCATTTGGACGCGCTCTTTGTAAGACGTTGTTCCCTCTCGCGACGCTCTCTGCTACAGCAGCATCGCTTACCTTGGCAATGATTTCTTTTGATCGCTACAGAGTGATTATGCACCCATTCAAGCAACGTCTCAACTCGCGACAGGTGAAATTTTCCATCGCATTAACTCATCTGATGGGCCTCTTAGTTGTTATCCCCTACGTGTACCACTTAGACTTGACACCATCGATCCAAGGCCAAAAATGCGAGGAAACATGGCCAGCATTTTCCTACAGGCAAGCTTACACGTTATTCCTTTTCATTGTTCAGTATGGGATCCCATTAGCTTTCATGAGCGTTATTTATTCTCTTACTTTACTTAACTTGTATGGAAGTTCCAATAGATTTGACAACCCCACTTGTGACAAGGGCAAATACACGGGCCACCCAAGAAAAATAAGCCTTCAAATTGAAGCTACTGCTACCAATAGCAACGTCAACAGTGGTCGTTTGGACATATCTCGTGATCATCGAAAAGCAAGCCGTGAAACCATTGGGCAAAGACACGATGTCCTCGCCAGAGATCAAAATATCCGAGCAACAAAAATGTTCGTCACGGTGGTCATTGTTTTTGCCACTTGTAGGTTGCCAAATGAGATATTTTGGCTCTGGTCAGATTTTGGTGACGGGCATCAAAGTGAATACTCAAACACTGCAGGCATTATATGCCGAATGTTCACATACACGAATAGTATTTTTAATCCAGTTATTTATTGGGCATTCAGTAAAGATTTTAAAAAGGGATTTAAGGAAATATTTACAAGAAAAAGGCATGGAATATGGGATGATGAATTAGATGATGAGAATTGGTATAAAAAATTCGGCACCTTGAGCGATTCGATTTCCACTGTGTGGAGAAAAATAAGCCGATCGAGAAGTGAAAGTTCAAACCACTATGAAATTAGAGAAAATAATCATGGTTTGTTACGCCAGGCGTATACCAACAGAAGACCTTCGAATTGCAATGACCATGTATCATTTTGTGCCAAAGAAAACGTTCTTGCACAATATGGAGATGGGGCAGACCTTAAAAGAAAGAGAAACTCATTAAAAGTAAATCAGTTTGACGTGCTGCCAAATGGCAGTTTATTTCTGCCATCACAGTCAAAGCTGGCAAAACTGAGTGAAGAGTCCATCATCGATGCTGGAAATCAAGAAGAGGTTGCGAAAACTAAAACACGGCGGTTTGGGACCGTGCTTCCGCCAGGGAGCTGCGATACACAAGAGGACTGTCAAACAATTAGCAAAATCACAAGGCCATTGTCTGACGAGCTAGACCCATCTTTCTATTCAGGAAAGGAACTCGACAGTACGATTGTGGAAAATCTTCAAGAAGATATGTTATCCCCAGGCAGAAAAGAGAGTTTTGATGGCAAGGGGATGTTTATGATTTTAGCCGATGTTTCTGATAATACGGAAAGCGGTGATAAACAGTCAATATCCTCTTTAGTGGAAATCAATGGAAATTATCACGAACAGCCTCTCTCCGATGGCATACTTTCTTCAGTACAAAACTCTGATAAGCCTCTTGCAGAAAACGAGTACACTAATATCATCAGCAACTCGGAGACCTCCAAAAACACATTGGAAGGAGAAAAAGAGTCGGTGTTGTTTCTTGAACAATTATTTAGCCTAAATATGAATTTAAATGGCATCAAGGAAACCAGCTGTTAATCTGTACGCCATTTTGTTTATTTATTTTAAACCATTAAAAACCATTCTTTTCCTACGGTGTGAATATTTAAAATTCAAAATGCAGAGTTCATACGCACTCTTAAAAGCAGGAGGACTTGTGGGCAAAAGAGTGGCAAAAGAGTTGGTGAAAAGATGTCCTTGGCGAAACGCCTGGTAACCGTGTTGACCTCAAATTTTACAAATGTTTATATTTGTCGAAAATCTTGGAACACTAAGTGAGAAATTGCACACGGTACTATCCGTCTTGTCGAGCAGTTTTAGACGGTTTTTACCTTTATTTCGAGTTTCGTTGACGCCTATATCTCCAGCCTCTTTCTTTTTTCTTTTTTGCAATTTCGTAAATTCATGAAAATATGAATAAATTGTTGTTCCTGAATTAAGACTCGTGTGCGTCGCTGTTGACGACTGGCGAAGCGCCGAATCTAGTGTATAACTTTCAAGTGCTACAGTACTTTAAGGTAACTGACCTTTTCAATAGGTTGCAAATGCTATTTCGATCAAAAACACATTGTCAGAATACACGACGAGTCAGTAGAACCATCAGATACGATCACATCACATTTTCGAGTTAAAAAAGTAAAACAAAATTGAATATGTTTGTGCAATTTATGGGGAAGATTTCTGGTGTTATCAAGATGATACAAATCTCGAAAGAGAACTATAATCAGTCTTTTTAGCAATTAAGTTCGGCTTGAAGCTTCAAAGGAATGGAAATGAATCAACCCATTGTTTTAATTTTCTTTTAGTAACATTAACAGTTAGCTTTACCCTGGGGGTAATTGTTATGATTAACAGCTGTTTTGCAGATAAACACAAGCTCGTAATGACCTTTCTTTCGGGTGCACTGTTTAAATAATTGGAATACTCCCCCAGGGGATCCGGGGACTTGACGGGGACGCTCGTCGTCTCGTTTTAGGGCAGAATTTGTAGATTTCGGTCTCTCCTAGACTGCATTCAAGACGGAAAGCTAACATTTTTACTCATAAAAGTCACAGTGTCGCTTAGGTTTGTGACTGAAAAAATATCTGTAAAAAGAAACAAACTATGTTGGGGTATGCTCCTCCTCAGGGTTCAAGTTCAAAGCCTCAACTACACCCATTCAAATTGTTCGACGAAGGACCCCGTCTCTTTCGATTCCCCCACCTCCTCCCCCCCAATATACACACATCCCAAGCGATACTTTCAAGATAATGGCCGGGTATTGGATATTTCCAGGATAACAATGTTTAGCGTGAGTTGGTTTGCTAGGAATACAGCAATCGTAATTTATAACAATTATTTAAACGATAATGGCAGCAATAATGACAATACGAGGAAAACGAGGATACTGAGGAGCATAAAGAAAAAATGTTCGAACACGATGCTTGTGGAAGAAAAATCGAGATCAACTTGCCAAAAATATAAAAAAACATATTCACACATCGCCACAAAAACAATCTTTTCTGCGAACGTGATGGCATTGAGCGCTGCTGTGAGGGTATACAATTTAAAATTATCATTTTACTGTTCTATTTTCATCGTTGCACGTACTGTACAGTATTTGTTCTTTCATCAAGGTAATTACGGTTACAATTTTATAATCAATATGGGACATATTAGCATGCCTTGAATATTCACCGTTCTAGAGCCAATAAGTTCAAAAAATCGGAACTTCACTGTAAGGTCTAATGGTAGGGTGCAGTGATCTGCAGGAGATTTTTTGAGCGATTACAACATTCGCGGTCTGCCATTTTGTGTCTATTTTAGTTGACCTACTTCAAGTAATTTCTGAAGGGATAAAATGCATTTATCTATTGAGCGGATAAAAACGTTTCCGTTGACGGAATTGTTCATTGTTCAAAACTCTGCAGTGTATTTGAATATTCTGTCTGCTTTATGTAGCTAGCAAGCAGGCTCTCTCATTGTTGAAACACGCTTCAAAATAATCCAATTTTTCAAATGGTAAAAAAAACTGTTTCTAACTTAAGAGGAATATAACCCTCGATCCTGATATAACGTAATCCAATTAGTAAGTAAATATTCATGGCTGTGGCCACTATACGTTGGTACATCGATCTCCAGGGGGTATAGTCACTTGATTCACCGAAAATGACTGGCGCCAAAACAGTGAAACCTGTATTAAGCGGACACCCTCGGGGAATGCTGTAGTGTCCGCTTAATACAGGGCGTCCGCCTAATACAGGTTTCAATAGATAACGTCATAAGAGACGTCAAATGCAATCCATTGCCATTCTATGTAAAGCAAAGCAATCCAGTAGGGTCTGGGAGGCGGTGTCTGGATCACGAATCACGTAACCTTTTGGAGTCATTTCACGAATCACGTGATTAGGTAACGAGCTGATCAAGCCCATGAGTGATTCTCAGTTGTTGCTGGACTACTATAGGCAACAGTTGGTCTTGAATGACCTCGTGACGGCAAGGAAGAAAAAGTATGTTGATCAAACTGGCGATTCTCTGCGTTTTGTTTGACGACGACAAAGTTGTCTGCCAATGAATCTTACTGCCATAAAATCGAAGCTCTACAATTCCTCACTTTTACATGGCTTAAGTTTGAACCCTCGTAACGACACTTACATCTCTTTTATCGATAGAAATCTTGATTCACGGACTGCAATGTTAGAGGATCACGCGTTACAGTGAATAATTTATACTAGCCACCTCCACTTCGGTCAATAATTGTTATTAATTCACTAATCGCGATTGTAGTTCATGAGTTTTCCCGATTCAGGCTATGTTTACCGGTCAATTCACGGATCACGAGAGATCCCTTCCAGACCCTGATCCAAGACAGTCTTGAATTCTGGATTTCACGCTGTGGATCCCGGATTCCAGGAACTGGATTCCCGATCCCATGTCAGTGGAGATTGGATTCCGGAATCCAATCGTTAGTGGGATTCTGAATTCCTTGAGGTCGATTCCGGAGTCCAAAGTCAGGGATCTAGGATTCCACAAGAAAACATTTCAGGGATTTCGGAATCCGGACTACCTTACACGTTGAGAAATGGTTGATGAAAATCGATGAAGACAAAAACGCGGTTCGAGCTTGATAGAAGTTGGATGGTTTAGACATGTCCTGTCAGCTCAGCTAGTTAATACAAAGATTTCNCTTCCAGACCCTGATCCAAGACAGTCTTGAATTCTGGATTTCACGCTGTGGATCCCGGATTCCAGGAACTGGATTCCCGATCCCATGTCAGTGGAGATTGGATTCCGGAATCCAATCGTTAGTGGGATTCTGAATTCCTTGAGGTCGATTCCGGAGTCCAAAGTCAGGGATCTAGGATTCCACAAGAAAACATTTCAGGGATTTCGGAATCCGGACTACCTTACACGTTGAGAAATGGTTGATGAAAATCGATGAAGACAAAAACGCGGTTCGAGCTTGATAGAAGTTGGATGGTTTAGACATGTCCTGTCAGCTCAGCTAGTTAATACAAAGATTTCTCAGCTTAAGCTTCAGAGTTGCGTAAATGCAAATTCAATCAAATATTCCGTTAGCTGAATTTCGCTCATCGATTGCCGATAAGCCAAACTCTTGTTTAAATGTTTTATTGATTGGTCTCATTGAGTCAATCTTCAAATCAAGCGAGAGTCAACTGAGGAAATTTACAAGAACCTACAACTAAATACTAATATATCTGGGCTACTTTTCACATCTCCTTTAAAGATTGTTTTCATACGACCAACCTAGTGCTTCATTTTCTGTTTCCTTTTCATCATTAAGTTAATGTTTTTTTCAACTTGCACCCTTTTTTTGTGACAGGATAACAAGTAAACGTACATGTTTCAATTCGTATTCGCAAGACTTCTTCGTTCTCTAAAAGCCTTGTAAGCTTTCCTCCGACAAACGCAGGGGTGGTAGATTAAGGGCGTGGTCAAGCCTTCAGGCATTTTGAACCCTACAGCATTGACACTTAACCACAGGAAGGACTTAATTAACTTTAAAAGAAATAGAGCATTAAAGGCCTTTCTCATTGTTACAAACGTGAAATGAATAGCTGAAATGCAATAATCATGAATACCACGATGAAATATTTCAAAGTAATCAGTGCCTGAATCAACGAAAGGCGTAAAAAAACAAATTATTTAGCTTCCAGTGACAATTACTCCTTTTTAACTAGCTACCTTGCTTAGTTTTGACACTTTTTTTCTAATTTGGGGTCCACTGTATGATTAATCAAAT
>CALNXI010005725.1:0-10215 GCA_942486025.1 Porites evermanni | reverse complement strand
AATTCCCTGCCTTGAGTTCCGGGCTTGAGTGGAGGAAATTTCCCAGCATGAACTGTTTGCAAAGAAAAGCTAGCGCTGACTGTGTAATGCAGGCAAGCAGCATTCTCAGCATTCAGCTGAGAATCCAGGCTTTCGTTACTTTTGGGGAATCTTAAAAGTAACGAAAGCCAGAATTCATGCATTTTATGAATCATAGTAGACTGCCAGTAGGATTGAGTGATTTTTTCACATCTGTAATGTTTGATGGGTAGATGTGGGGGTCTTCAAGGAGGTGCTCTATGAACTTCGAGTAGTGTGCAGTCGCTAGAATTCACATGGAATAAATTCTTAGTGTGACGCTGCTTCCTCAGGCATTACCTCTCACAGATAAGTTTGCTTCTGACTGCTATGTGTGTTAATCAAAGAGCTTTTCGGTATTTCCTAAAATCCATCTTTTTTATACTCGAGCCATTTACCTATAACTTGGTGCTTTCCCCACCGAGGGATTCAAGAGTCGTGTCTGCTCAGCACCTTGGTGATTTACAGCTCATTGTACCTGTTGAATTTGTAAGTGAACTTGCCATTTATTTTTCATTCACCACCAAAATAATGCTAAACATACTTTGCTATATGCATTTCAGTACAGTCAACTCTTTAGTAATCGACTACCAATGGTTCACGACAAAGTCGTCGCTTATAGGAGGTTATCATCTATGGGGAAAAAAAAGAAGAACATCTCAAATTTTTGCCCCAAGAAGAGGTTGTGGTCATTTAAGAAATTTAAGTAGTGGTTGCTTACAAGAGACTTTTTGAAGCAGTATTTGTACAAAGTGGTCACTTATGGGAGGTGATTACTTACGAGAAATGGTTGTGAGAGAAATGACTGTATAAAAGGACAATGAAACAAAATGAGAAGAAAGAAATGGGAGTGTTTATGATAAGATATTGGCAGCTGGTCACCTGTTCAGTTTCTAACTCCACCTGTCAGGGCTTAAATTGAGTTGCAATAATCACCTCCAGTTCTGCATGATTTTTTAAGACACCAATTTCCATTTTAATTTGCACGTTCAGGTGTGACTGAAGGTATGAGTATTAGGGTTAGTGTTAAAGTTAGAATCTTCAGTCACACCTGTGCAGCTACAATTTTAATCCTTGATTAGTGTGGGAGTTTTTTACTCCAGGTTACCATAATGCCATAGCCACTGAGTGTCTCACTTACTTGATATTGCAGTCAAATTCAACATTTAAGCATGTGTTACTGGTAAGGGTGGGGGCGTTACACAAGAGGGAGGGAAGGATTTTCTCGTCATTTCCGCAATCAATGAAAGTGATAAAAAGAAGCTGTTCGTTGATGTCCTCCATCGCATTGTAGTGCAGAACCATTGCTTGTGTAAATGGGCTTTGTTTTTGGGAAAGGCGACTGATTGTTTGCTCTCGTTTCCATAATGCCTGAGCCACTGAAAATATCTCACTTATTTGATATTGCAGTCAAATTCAACATTTAAACAACGAGTAACAAGGAAGCTGATAAGTCATGCCTTGGGAGTGGTTGGTTGTACTGGTCTCATGTTTACCAGCTATTTCACTATCACTGGGGATGAACAATTTTACAAATCTTTCATCATGCCTTCGGTGATGAGAGTTCTTGGTGCTGAACAAGCTCATACATTTGCGGTCTGGTTAGCCAGTAAAGGCTTGATTCCTGTTGATGTGGACAGAGACCCTGAAATACTGGTAAATTTAGTGAACAAAGCCCTTCAGTAGTTTTTTCAGAAACTAATTTTTTTTCTGGAAGAAAGCTTTCACAAGAATAATCATTTTACAATAGTTAGTTTTCATTTAAAAAGGACTTTGTTTTAATATAAGGGCTTTTCTTACCATGAATTTAAATCTTGATGTTAAGTGGTAAGATCTAAAGACATCAGTATACTCCTTTGTTCCAGAATATTTTCCAAAAATGTTCAACTGAGATAATTTGATGCTATTCATAGACTATTTGTGATTATGATTGTTTTCATTTTCATGCTGATATTGCAATGCTGGATTATACAATAATTATATTGTCACGATGACCACTCCACGAAAGCAAATGTCTCTTCTATCTCACTTCTTTTTATTTTCTCTATAATAAAGCAAACTGATAAATAATGATATCTTTAGCTTGTTTCTATTTTTCTTAATTTTTGTGCACATGTTGTGAAAACAATAATAAAAAGTTATTATGATCTTGTTTTGTCTTGTCTAGCAAACCAATGTCTTTGGTCTTCATTTTTGCAATCCCATTGGCTTAGCAGCGGGTTTTGACAAACATGGAGAAGCAGTTGACGGACTATTAAAAGCTGGATTTGGTTTTGTTGAAATAGGAAGTGTAACTCCATTGCCACAACCTGGGAATAACAAGCCAAGGGTCTTCAGACTTATGGAGGACAAAGCTGTGATTAATAGGTGAACAAGTGTTTGAACAAAAATTAATTTTCAGAAATTTCTTGTACTAAGTATAACATTTGTGCTTCTTGCAATGGAGGATTGGTAGGTGAGTGGTTAACACCTCATTATTTTGGATCTGAAGGTGTGAGCTCCAGCTGTGAGGTCTGTTGCAGGGTTTGACTTTAGTGCTCACTCACTTGCTAATGCAAGTGTTAAAATTACCAGTAGCTCTGTGCCACAGAAACTGTAACTTTCATTAACGCTCCAGCCTGATGACTCAAACTCAGATCTCAACAGGGTCAAGAATCTTAACTGACCGAACCCATATTAATCCAGCTGGCTATTTACAAGCATGAACATTGAGGATTTCAAATCAGGACTATGGGGAACAAATCCAGCCAGTGATCAGAGTGGGAATTGACCTTAGTGCATCCGAATTGTCCAATGCTGTAACTGCTAGGACACACTGCCTCGATTAGCTAGAAAGGGCATAGAGTTTCATGGTCTGGTGGCATTGCTGACTCCCTGTCATACTATACACACAATCGCAGGGTCATGTTTTTTTCCTTTCTCCCTTTTGCATGGCCTCTTCCCCCCTTTCTTTCCTACCATCAAGCTTTGAGAGGTTGTCCAAAATGTGTTTCTCGTATGGAAACTTGCAAAGATGACCTTTGCAGATGACCTGGGATGTGCTCTAAAGCACTGGATGGTTACATGTTAAAACAAAATTTAAGCTGCTTTATAAGGAGCATACACCATATCAGAAGGTCAAAACAGTTAGTGTTAAACACCACAGCCCTTATGAAACTAAATAATAGACTAAACGATAACAATGTTCAGGGGCACCCAACGCCAATTTTTGGAAAATATCTGTTCGGAAGACGATTTGATATCTAGAATTTTCGGAACATTTGTTGAAAAATTTTCTTGCTTGCCTGCCTCTCCTAGGATTTTCGAACATCTAAAAAATGGTATAATTGCCCATTTTTAATGGATTTTTACCCTAAAAAGGTCACCTAGAATTTTCGGCAGCCTTTTTTCTGGCTGAAATTTTCGAAAAGGTAAGTTTTAATCCCTATAATTTTCGGATCACTAAACTTTCAGCTAGGAAATCCGAACAGATGAAACATTTTTAGGGGATAAAAATATGCCTATATTTACCGTTTAAATACTAAAATACGTTCAACAATGCTATGTTTAAGTGGTTTTGATCTACATTCTCATTGGGTGCTCCTGAATGTTATCTTGTCTATTTGGTAGGTATGGTTTCAACAGCCATGGGCATCACGCTGTTCAGACAAGACTGGAGCAGCAGTTTCTTGTCCGGGGACATCCCCCTGGGATCCTTGGAATTAACCTTGGTAAAAACAAGACATCGGACAATGCTGTGGGAGATTATGTCAAAGGAGTCCAATGTTTCAGTGGTTTGGGGGATTATTTGGTGGTTAATGTTTCATCACCCAATACGCCTGGACTGAGGTCATTGCAGGGAAGAGAGCAACTAGCAAACTTAATAGATAAGGTTAGGAGAAAAAAATATACTAGTAAATTAGGAGATTAAGATCTCAGGAAGTATACTGTAGATCTGAAGTGATGGGAACAAAAATTGAAAATCCGTAGAAGAGACAAGCGGTAAAAAATCCTTTTGGCCAAAGGTAAGTCCAAAATAACAAGAATGCATTATACTTTACTAGGGTTGTCAGAAAGTTTTGAAGGAGACGTCTGAGTTGTCAAAGTAAGCGGCCAGTCCAGGGATATTTTATTTAAAAAACACCATCCGTAAAGAAATGCCAAGCAGAGTAGCCGGCCGATACCAACCAAGTAGGTGGCAATTTTTGGCATCTGGCTACTTTTGACAACCCCTCTTTACATGGATATATCGTTTCAATAACAATGGCTGTTGTGAAACTTGAAGTTTCACTTTGAAAAAGATTCTCTACTTCAATCCAGCCCTCCCCGCCAAGAAAAAAAACAAACCCTGCTAAAATTGTCTTGCCTCCAGCATTAACCCAAGTTGTGAATTTTACAGTTCTATGCCAACATAAGACATGCAGATGTTGTGCATATTATGTCCTAGTTGTAGATAAAAAATATTTTGATGCTGTAATGGAAATCATGCCGTGATGCTTATTCTCACTGTCTTAATCTCGCAAGTATTGCAGTCATGGCAGGTCAAGCATACCCCTCAAGATTCTATTAATAATTAAAAAAATGAATCCGTTAGTTGTTCCCGTAACTGGTGTCAAATTCACATCGGCATTCCTGCATGTGTATTTGATCTGATTGAAAATCTTTGGGTGGATAACATTACTTTGAAGACATTTACATCAATTCAGGGAAACTGAGTTGGTGGAAATTCCATAACCGCCTCGCGCGTGTGAATTCACGGCTCATTATACATGCAACAATGCAGAGATCGGAACTGAAATTTACAACTACCAACAGATTCAACTTTCGAATAATAAATTCATTTAATGGCATCTTTGGGGGGTATGCTTGACCTGGCTTGACTGTAAATTTTGCGAAAAATCATGAGCCAATTTTGCAAGTATTAAATTTTGTGATTTTTCCCTAATCGTGAAATCTAATACTCTCAAAATTAAGTGAGAATAAGGTATATATAAATACTCCAGGGCCCAGTTGTTTGAAGGCCGATTAGTGCTTAACCTGGGGTTAAATTTAACCCGGGTTTCTTTTTCATGTGTTCAAAAGCATTTTCTCGGATAATTTTCTGTGCTATTTTTAGAGGTTCCAATCATCAACTTGTAGACAAAAAGAATTAAACTGAAATGCTTTCCAAGCTTTCAAATCTGAATTCAAATCTCGAACTAACCCTGGGTTATCTTAACCCAGCTTTGAACAACTCGGCCCAGCTGAATACTCTAACCACTAAGCTACTGTGGCTTATGTTTGGGCCAAACTTGAGATACGCCCTGTGCTATGCAAGAGCCAGAATTTATCAAAATCAACTTTCAGTAGTGGTAATCATTGATTTCTTGGTGTCCAATTTCTTTCAGGTATTAGAAGCAAGGGATACTTTGCCTGACAATATGCGCAATCCCTTGCTGGTGAAGATAGCTCCAGATTTGAGTGAAGATGATAAAGAAGACATTGCAGCTGTCGTCAGTAGAAATAAGGTTTGTTCTTAATTATCTCCTTTTTAAAAAGCATAGCAATCTTGGCTTATAAATTATGCATTGCTCAACTTGCTATGGAAACACTCTTTAGCCATTGGGTAATATATTATACTAAACCCAGGCAAATGTAGCTTATGCAATCTGCTGTTACTCAGCAGTTTTGACATGCCCCTCGCTGCTAAACGATCTACATGATAATCAAATACTTTGCTTTATTACGTGTATATGGCTAATCCACAAACACCAAAGATGAAGTTCATCCTCATGATGTTCTGATTGGCTTCTGAATTGAATCTTGTCCGCTCGGGATTTCCCACATTTGTCCCACGAGAAAAAGCCCTCTTTTTGGCCATCACTTAAGCTTGTTTGGTCAAGATGGCTGGACATGGCCTTGTCCTTTTTTGCTTTTCTATTTACCCTGAACTCTTGTTCCATAAAAATGCCAAAAAAAAGAGACATGGACAATATCTAACCACCTTGACCAAATGCATATATATATTGGGCTTTGTTTACTTGTTTGGCTTGTTTACTTTACCGTAGAGTCATCAAGATAGGGAATTTCTTAGAGTTCATTCTTTGAATAAAAAAGATATTGTTTAACCTTGATCAATTCCCTGAACCTTCAGTAACCACCCATATACATGGAACCACAACCCTTGTACTACTTGAATGTCATCAGTTTTAACAGTGACAAATCGGGTGTGGTTTAAAAATCTTTTATACACAAATGAACATGATTCAGTCAAACAGGCTAGAAATAAATGCCTGAGAAAAACATGTAAACATGACCCAAGATTCCAATAAAAATCTTGTTGCACTACCACTTGTACTTTCTTTCATCTGAAACTACAAAAAAATTTACAAATTTGCTCAGCTTAAGATACCATCATAGAAAAATGCATTCTTTGGTGGTTTTGGTACCAACATGTAATTAGGGTTTTATGGGACCTAATGAAGAGTTATGTTTTGAAGATGTCAAAATTTATTAAAGTTAGATTACATTTTTGTTCATCAGGGTGGTGTAGATGGTATCATAGTGACCAACACAACTATCACCAGACCAGAGACTTTAAAAAGTACAAACAAGATGGAGACAGGTGGTTTGAGTGGAAAACCTTTGACAGAACTTTCAACAAGCACAGTTAGAGACATGTATAAACTTACTAATGGTAAGAGTTTTGACATACATTATGCAAAACAGCTGCCCCTCGTAAGTGGTTTTATTTTCTTGTGTCAGTGTGTGATGATGAACTTAATTTAAGTGTCTAGTCTTCTAGCTGGCCTGGCCTGTATATGTTATCTGCAATATAATTAATATAATTATTATTGGTGCCTAAATTTGATGAGACATTATGCCCTCAAAGTTGTTTCTTATGTTTTTTCAACACTATCTTCTTTCTATTTATTTCTGCCCGTAATGAATTAGGAGAGCTTGCAACTATGTCTCTGGAATTTGAATCACCTTCCAATTCACCTGTGGCTCCCCGTCTACTGAGCTGTCAGATTTCTGCCAATTAGCGCAAAGCGGAAACAAGCCTGAATGTAAACAAACAATGAAAAACATGTGCCAAGGGTAATGACGTCATGATTAATGTCATCTCTGCCAATCAGCATTTCACATCGACTTTTTCAATGCAGATATTCAAATTTCAGAGATGTAGTTGCAAGTTCTTCTTCCTTTTCCTGCCTCTCCGCCAGAGTGCCCCAGAGAGTTTGCTCACAGGCTACTTAAAAGTTTATTTGTTATCATTTTGTTCATCCTATGGTGTAACAATCAAATGAAACCTCTCTGGTAGAACTTTTGAATAGCACTATTTTAAAACCTTGGATTTAGCGAAAGAAAGATTTGGAATATTCTGTGATTTTTTACTCTGGCAACAGTTACTTTTAGGAATTGAAGGGCTAATTAATCAAGAGTTAAACCCTTTAAGCCTCAAGATCTACATACAAATTCTTCAGACTGATCTCCACACATTTCTTTTAAGAATGGTTGAGAGAATTTGGTTTAAAATTAAAGCATTCTCCCTTCTGTAATCAATTTAGTGATTCTCATAACCTTTTACTCTTGATGATCTGCTGATGTTGTTAGGAGAAAATTGATGTTGTGAACTCTTGGGACCTAAACGGTTAAGGGATATGATTTGTTTCAGGTAAGGTTCCTATCATTGGTGTTGGAGGAATATCAACAGGTCAGGATGCTTATGACAAAATCAAGGCTGGAGCATCTTTAGTACAACTCTACACAGCCCTTGCTTATGAAGGACCTCCCATTGTAAAGAAAATCAAGAGGGAACTTGCTGAACTTTTGAAGTGAGAAAAACATAATTGTTAAGATAGACATATATATTCATTAAATAATGGGTGCGGTTCTGAGCAATTATTGGGGTCTCGTCGTCATCTCAAAGTCAATATCCACTCTTGTCAGACTACTGAAGGTTGTTTCATGGTAGATCTGTAATGCGCTTGTTTAAAAGAAATGGAGACAACAAAATGATCTATTGTCCTTCCTTCCAGATTAGAATGTTTTTCTGTTAAAATATATTGCTATATTTTTGTTTTAAAATCCTGTGTTGTTGCAAGAGGACAGTTTTTACCAGGACTCCATAAATTCTGTAGTCATTAGCTTAATTTTGGCTGTAGTTGTAGTTCTTGAGGCGACAGGGATGTTGACATTTTTTTTCAGAAATTGCCCTGTATTAAGTATTTTATACAGTTGGGGAGATAGCCTTCAAGCAGTTTTGTTAACCTTGCAGGGCTGTCACTAAGATTTCGAGTTGCTGAGTATATGCAATTAGTAGGCGGGGAATTTTACTGTAAAAACAGATGGAAAGTTCTTTTAGCTCTCTTTTCCTTTTGTTTCCTATAAAAACAGCTAGAGGTCATGCTCATAGTAGCCGGGGGAAATCTCCAGTCTCCCACACTCAGTGACAGCCCTGCCTTGGATGTTGTATTCAAATGAGAAAGTTTTAGTCTAGAATAGGGAAATGTAAATTAAATTTGTTGAACAGTTTACAGATAATATCTAGCTAGGTTTCAGGCCAGTTTCCACTGTTTTCAGAAAGTTTCAGAAGTTAAAATTTTACATCTTTTTTGTGGGATATGTGAAGCGGTCTCTCTCTAAGCTCTATAAACTCTAATCGGAAGTTACAATATTTAAGAATTGTTTTCTATATCAAAGTCAGGATAAACATTACCAGTTAACATAGAGTACTATTTGCCTGTAAATATAGGTTTTTGATGGTGAGCCAAGCACTAAAAACATAGAAATCAAGAGATCTGTCAATTTTTTCACACTGTTCTATTTGGATTGTTTTCTTCTACAGAAATGATGGTTTCAATGCAATAGGAGAAGCTGTTGGGATTGATCATGTTGGGAAGGACAGATAACCACCGTGGCAAACTCAAATGACTTCTGAACACTTCAAGAGGAGTTAATGCAAAAAAAGAACTTCTTTTGGATGACAATGAAGATATATCACATGAGCTTTAAGCTTTAACCTTCATGGTGCTTCATAGACTCAAGGCACCCGAGTGAGCCATTCATTATTAAAAAGGGGAGGAACGTGTTTATTCCTTGGCATATGAAAATGTTTTTTGATATTTAATATCCTTTGCGCATCTCTGTGTACATCTCATTGCAAGGAAAATCTCACAAAACAAAAAGAAAAATTGCCACTGAGAGACATTTCATAGAGATAAAAGACTGGAAATTTGGGGAAGCATGTAATTACTACCCAAATTTAGGTTGAGCACCCACTGCAGAGGTGATGATGCAGTTTTAAATGATTGTGGTTTACTAGGCAAGTGGGCAAAATTTAATGCAAAGTTGAAAGCTAGCAAGAATATTTAGGGAAAAATGCATGAAGTAGGTGAAATAAATACAATCAATATGAAATACCTTTGGCACTTGTTCTGTTTAATAAAAGTTACTGACAATGCCCATTATGTCGCATTGCATTTAGATTTTGTGACAGTCAGTCCCTTGGGGAGCATCCTAGGGACTGACCTCCCAAATGAAGGCACCCTGGGGGACTGAGCGTGGACTCACCAAGGGGGTTTGCTCAGTCCACCAAGGGGGACTTGCTCTTTGGTCTAGCCAAAGGGGAATGGAACAGGGATGCCTATTTTATTAAAATGTATAAAGTAAAAAATTGTTTGGAAAAGAAGATTGGCTTTTTACTCTCAAGACCTCTCTGAGTGTTGAATTGCCTTCCAATCTGCTCCATAATTTGTTCCTAACTCCTTTCACCAGAGCAAAGGGCTCTCTATCTCCCCGCTTTTATATTCAGTGTTAAGTGCTGCATTATCAAGGTCAGTCCAATACTCTTAGATGAAAAATTATATACTTGTTCAAAGATTATTTCACAAATCGTTATTAGTAGTGATATATAATTTTTCAACACAGCAATGCCACAAAAAATTCTTGCAGAGCGTTGGAGGGAGAAAAAATATCATGCAAGCACATGCTCCAAGGTGAATGAAGGGGTTGAAAAAAACAGTCATTCGTACACCAAATCATTCAAGCACCCCCCGAGCCCCCCTCCCCCACCGCCACTCAGAAGTAAAGTCACGCGTCACGCAGGCTGCTCTCCACGTGAGAAGCCTGAAAACTAGTAATATGGCGGCCGTTTCGAACGGGGGAAGGTACTTTGTACGCTTTCGCTGGAAAGCG
>CALNXI010005717.1:0-10315 GCA_942486025.1 Porites evermanni | reverse complement strand
CATACTGAATTGGATGTTATTTGATTATGGAAAAAGGTAACATACCTTGACACAACTCTTCTAGTGGGGGATTTAGAAGTTCCTTGCTTTCAACTGGTAGACCCAAATTCGTGTTGGTGACGGGACCACCTGATGGCGTGTCCGCCATTGCATCTCGAGACCTCAAAAAACAGTCAGGCACACGACGCGTCACAAGTTGTTTGGAAACTGGACACTAGTGCCCTGTTGCCGTTAGCAAAATTTTTTTACTACGGATTAATATCGCTAAATCTGACTGTCTACACGTTGTCTTTCAAAGGCTTTTCGGGCAAAATGGCATTTATACGCAAACTTTCAAATCTCGCAGTAGTGGCTTCTGCAGCGGTGACTTTTTCAGGAGCGTATATAGTCTACAACAGCCGAAGATTGCCCGCACATGCCAGCGGCCACCGCGCCGGCGTTCTAGGGGAACTCGACCGGCTTCTTTTCGAACCATCCTCTGTGCAGTGGGATTCGAACTGGGATTTGCGGGAGACAGGCACCAAGAAACCTAGAAAAAAGGATAGTGGAATAGTTGAAAATGACGTCGAAGGATCCAAGGAGATAAAACCGACAGGTATAAGGCATCTGGTGTTCATAAGGCACGGCCAGTACTACGACAGCGCCAAAAAGGATGAAGACAAGCGACTGACAGAGCTGGGAAGGTATAGAAAGAACGTTTTATTTGTAATACATTATAAATATGACTTCATGTTAATTTTTGACTTCATAAGGTCTCTTCACACGCTAGTTATCAGATCACAACCATCGACGCTTTGATGATGAGTCACAACTGCTCACCCCAGATCAGGTATTGCGTAACGCAATCATCTCAAAAGACGCGACACTTCATTCAAATATGTTGAGTTAGCCTTCTTGGGAAGGCTGTGCGGAAAGGACAATATCAATATCAATCCCTAATCGCCCAGAATGCCATTGTTTTTGACGACATGTACAGGTTCTACAGTTTCAGCCGGTAAATTTGCGGCGAACGGCGCGAAGGAGAAGTCTATAGACCTTGTCACGGTTTTCGACGCCATCTTGACGAGTAGGCAAACGCATGAGAAATTACAGTGATTGTATGAGAATCTAATGTCGAATAATTTCCATAGAACGGCTGTTCTGAAAAAAATAGCTAAAGCTTCACTCCTAAGGATTCTCCTGAAAAAGTTTGAGGGCGTTACATGCACTAGAAGACCTAGAACCACTTTTTAAAATTTTCTATACATTTGTCTGTAAGAAAGTCCCGGGAAAATTGAAGACAAATATATGGAAAATCTAAAGCAAGCCTCTGGAGAAATTTAAGCACAGGTATGCCTCCCAATTTTTTTAGGGCAATCCTTTGCTTTGTAGCTTTAGTTTACAATTGATATTTTGTTCAGAACTGCGGAAATTATTCGACATCAGATTCTCATACAAACACTGTAATTTCTCACACGTTTGCCTACTCGTCAATATGGCGTCGAAAACCGTGACAAGGTCTAATCACGGAAGTGATTATTCAAATTTAGACCGGTTTGTTATTTCCCATGCGAAATTTAAGTTCGACATGTAAGTTCGCCGTTGTCATTCAAGTTTCTGAGTCGAAGGTTTGTGAGAATGGTAGGTAAATGTCATGTTATTTTTTTTATTGAAAGCTGGATTTTGCGACCTTTTTTGCCAATATTTTCTCCTGTAACTTGACACAAAACTTTTTTTTAAAAAAAACAACAATAAAAGCCATATGGGTAAGATTTCTGCACAACCCCATACAGCAGCCTCATACTAATTCAGTGACTATGTAGAGTCGAAACATGTGTGCGTAATAAAACAATGTATGTGGCTGTACGGGACCTTAGCGCCTTATGCTTTAACTCTTGTGAAGAGTTCTTAGGTAGAGAAAAATTCAACATTGAAATATTTCTCAGTACCATGCGCGTACATGAGAATCCTTAAAATAGACCAAATTTGAATAAAATTTGCATCCAGTTTCACTTGTGGTAAAGCTTCAGAGAAGTTCTTATATTTTAGTTCCATTATCTCCAAAAGCCAAATGCTAACTTTTTATAAGCGATAGTATTTAAGTTGTCAGCTTGAAGAATATACATTATAGCTGCCATGATAAACTTATTTTTCTGATCAGCACTAACAATAGACGCACAACTTAAATACGATGCATCGCAGCCGAGTACATCGAATCTAATGTCAGCTGAGTCTTTTGGGCATATTATAATAATATAGTCTACAATCTTGCCTGTATCGCTGTAAACCTCAAAGAGTTAAATTGTATTAAAGTTGTGCGTCTATTGTTGGCTTCTCTCTCTGAAAAAATCCAGGATCTGCCCTTGTATACTTGTATACCTTATTGCCCATTATGGATCTCTTCAACTTCTTGGGATATTTGATCCTTTGTCTCTGTATAGTTTTGTAGTTGTCCCCTCCCAGTACAAGTATGTATTGATTGCTATAATTATTCTGTTTTGTCTATTTCCAGAATACAGGCAAATCAAACTGGTCAGAGACTTCAAAGTCTTAACATCAAGTACACCAAATTAGTTTGCTCCACCTTAATTAGAGCAACAGAAACAGCAGACATCATTGCTCAACAATTACCTAATGTGCCCAGGGAGACATGTGACTTGTTAAGGGAAGGAGCACCTATTGTTCCTGAACCTCCTTCCTCTTCAAACTGGAGACCTGCTAAAAGGGTGAGTAGCTCAAAACCTGGCCCTGGTTGTTCAAACATTGGATAGTGCTAGCCACTGGATAAATCACAATCCAGTGATTAAGTATTACGGGTAACAATGCATTATTCACTGGATTGAAATTTATCTAGTGGATATCATTATCCACTCTTTTAGCAAATGGGGTTAGAGGCCAAGTTACATGTTTATGGCACTAGCAATAGGTAGAAGATCCAGAAGTTGAGGTAATAGTGGGTGGGGCAGGGAGGGGTGAGGGAGGGGGCTGAAATGAATGAAACAGAGATGCCTGCACTTTGGAACACTGTTTTCTATGCGGAAAAAGGGAGGAATTTCAATAATATTAAGAGGAAAAAGAGTCAGAGGAACTACATTGTGTGTGTAGTGTTCTTTCACTTCTTAAATTGTAAACCAGGTACAACACACATCTATCTTCATTCTTTTACCTGTTAAGCTGAAAAAATATCAGAACTCCTTCCGTGATCAGAGCTGTCATTAAGGGCCGTAACCTGTAACACCTGTTGCGGCTGAGCTCACTTGATGTTACGGGTGATCAAAGTGGAAAGCAAAAGGTGGTATTATAAATTTTGTGAGATGTTACATGTGAATCTTGATTTGCTACAGCTGCTTCAAAACTTAATGTCAGCCCTGCTGATAAATAAAACTCTAGAAATATTACTCTTATGTCAAAACACTTAGTCTTGGACAAATTGTGGTTTCAAGCAATGGATCTCTCAGCTGGGTCTGAATTAACAGCTGTGTCAGTTTCGGTAAAATAAAGTAAGCAAGGGAAATATTATTATATATTAGTCACTAGGTAATGTGAGATGACCTTCATATTAATTTCTAAAAGGGCCATTGGCTTGAAAACTCCTAGAGCACATTGTCAATAGATTATTATTTTGTACATAAACCATTACTTCTCTTCTTTTTTACTGACTGTCTTGTGTAACTTATTTTTTTAATTTTTGAGGAGTTTTTCCAAGATGGCCCGCGTATCGAAGCAGCATTTAGGAGACATCTTCACAGAGCAGATCCAGACCAAGTTGGTGATAGTGTTGAAATCTATGTGTGTCATGCTAATGTCATTAGATATTTTGTATGCAGGTGAGATATTTATGATTTATAATAATAGAAATACTATAGGGATAAAATATACTGTTTGCTCTGGGTCAGTTTTTTTTTTCATTGTTGCATTTTTTACTTTTCTTTGCATGTTTTTTGAAACTTGATTTCACTTATTACCATACCAACAAGCAAAGAAAAAGAGCCTGTCCTCTGAAAAAATCGAACTTAACACTGTTGTGAGCATATTTCTGCAACTCAAGCAGCAATAGAAGAACCAAACCAGTCACTATGCATGGAAACTGCTAGCCTTGTGCTTGGTTTAGTTGTCAGCTTCTGTTTCAAAATCTGATAATTTAGTTTGGATTAGACCGTAAACAACAGAGTTTTACAAATTTATGGCAGAGTCAGAGGAAAATGGAAATTTACTGATTCTGGTAGCTTCTATTCCACTGAGCTTATTACTCAACTTACACTAGGTCGTAAGCACTCTTACAACTCTGATTGTGATTGTGACACAGGCTTTTGAGTCTTGTAAGGGAAAACCAGCCCTTATACCCTACAATGGTATATATAATTCAAGACGGCAGTGACAATAATCTGACACAGCAGAGTTAGCACTTTATCTGAACAACAGACTGTGATTCAAGAACACCATTTACAGTGGGACTACTGTAACCAGGGCCACAATAGACAAAGTTGATTAATATTACATTTAAATAACAATACATTCCGAGAAAGTTGGTTGAGGACCAATCAGCAGCTCGTAAAAAAAAGAACATTGAGTTACTCAAAGGACAAAATTTAAATATCAATAGAATACATTTTTCAAGAAAGCAAAATGTTTTACCAGACACTGTTTTTGTATTCAAAACATTACATACAACACCTAGGAGATATATTTGCTTGACCTCGTATTTGTCATCTAACAGCAATTTCTTCACTACCTTTGCCATGCTTTGCAATAACATGCGACCTCAAGACAAAAATATAACTAACATTTACATTTTTTGGCTCTGTCATTCACTCTAACAGACCTCTCAGGAAACACAGGCTTTCTTCAGTGGGTTCAAAAGGTGACATCTGTAGGTTGTTATTGGCTGGTTTCCATCCATGTTGGTTTCATTCCATGGTAATTATGATTGACAACTTAACTTTCTCGGACTGTATTGTTATTTCCTTGTAATCTGATTGGTCAACTTTGTCTAGGTAGCCCGTGTTATNATATATAATTCAAGACGGCAGTGACAATAATCTGACACAGCAGAGTTAGCACTTTATCTGAACAACAGACTGTGATTCAAGAACACCATTTACAGTGGGACTACTGTAACCAGGGCCACAATAGACAAAGTTGATTAATATTACATTTAAATAACAATACATTCCGAGAAAGTTGGTTGAGGACCAATCAGCAGCTCGTAAAAAAAAGAACATTGAGTTACTCAAAGGACAAAATTTAAATATCAATAGAATACATTTTTCAAGAAAGCAAAATGTTTTACCAGACACTGTTTTTGTATTCAAAACATTACATACAACACCTAGGAGATATATTTGCTTGACCTCGTATTTGTCATCTAACAGCAATTTCTTCACTACCTTTGCCATGCTTTGCAATAACATGCGACCTCAAGACAAAAATATAACTAACATTTACATTTTTTGGCTCTGTCATTCACTCTAACAGACCTCTCAGGAAACACAGGCTTTCTTCAGTGGGTTCAAAAGGTGACATCTGTAGGTTGTTATTGGCTGGTTTCCATCCATGTTGGTTTCATTCCATGGTAATTATGATTGACAACTTAACTTTCTCGGACTGTATTGTTATTTCCTTGTAATCTGATTGGTCAACTTTGTCTAGGTAGCCCGTGTTATAGTAGTCTCACTGTAACTTATGTATTATTTATTCACTAACTTGATTTCATTAGATTTGCATGACTGCTGCTAAAATACTTGATTGAAGGTCTATAGAGAAAATACCAGAAGTACAAGGTCTTATCAACAGAAGATTTTGTCTGAAGAGTGCTGCACCAGTTGTGTAGTACAAAGTCGTAATTTTAAAGTAATAAAATGCCAAGTCAAATCTTCAGTTGTTAAGACATTCAATAGGCCATTTCCAAGTGCTCTGGGGCCTCTGTAGCAAACTGAGCTTAAGTGCTCAGCCTTTGATATAGAAATTATTTTTCATTCTCACGCAAATAGAACTTATTTTCACAAGAAAGGTTGTGCACTTGGCGTCATTTTGAAAGTGAGGGTTTTTGGCACTCGGAAGCGGCCCATTTCTGCTAGCCTGCGTAGCAGGCGTTGAAAGGGATAGGGGATAGGGAAAAAGGGAAAAGGGGAGGGGGGTAGGGTTGAAAGGGGTAGGGTAGGGGAAAAGGGAAAAAGGGAGGGGAGAGAGGGGAAGGGACGCCTGCTATAAGAACCCCCTTTTATTCATTTCTGCGGACGCTGGCGTCCGCAAATTCCTGATTGGCTGAGCCATAATGAGTAACTTAATGGCGTGTATCCTGGTGTGTATTAGTGCGTGAGACAAACATGACGAAGGCATCAAGAAAATGTGTTCTACTGGGATAAGCTTTGGGAGATCAAAATTACTCCAATCATGTAGCAACTTCACGTTAAAACACTAACTTAAACCAACTGTAACAGCTTGTTTAGCAGGCAGAGATGCTTGGGAGGTTTTGTATACTGGATTTGTCCATACACCAAGCAGCGATTCAAAGCGATTGCGATGCCAGACATATTCAAAAGACCTCCTTTTTTGCAAAAACATATACCTTCTTGAATGGAGTGTTAAATGGTTTGCAAAGAGAGAGCTGAAGCTTTGGTAAAAACTATCCGTTGAGCGTTTTGACAATTGTTTATAATTCTCCTTTACTTTCATTATTCGCGTCTCAGGCTGGCCAGTGTTCTGTTCTTTGTGACCATCAAGGCGCTTGATGAGGTTGTAAGATAAAAGGTCTTGTGTATTCACACGAAACTGATCATTGTTTGTCGTAGACTGCGAACAGTAAAAAAATGAGAGACTGCTCGTAGTCTATGTTTGTCATGTTTGCTGCGGGAGCAAGAACAGCAAAAATGTTTCATTTTGCTCGATTATGATATCACTGGAAAAAAGCGTCTCAACTTAACAATTTCCGGTAAACAAAGTAATTATTAAAGTTCGGACCATGCTGAGAAGCCCCGTACTTGTGATTGGTCACGTATTGACAGTGACATTATCGGATTAGTTGAGAAAATGGTGGGCGGATTACAAAAACACCGGCTCTTATAGCAGGCGCTCCCTTCCCTTTCCCCTCTTTCGTGCTTTTCTCCCTCCCCCTCTCCCTTCCCTTTTTGCGCCTGCCACGCAGGCTATATTTCTGCTATTTATTTATTTATTTATTCATATATTTCTGTTGTCAGAGTACTTCAGTTTCCACCAGAAGGCTGGCTGCGCATGTCCATTGGTCACTGTGGTATAACATGGGTAACAATCCGACCTAATGGCAGGGTGAGCCTAAAATGTATGGGTGATACAGGGCATATAACTCCTGAAAATTTGTCCTCATGAATGGAAAAATACATGTTTACTAAACGATGAAGAATGTCTTGCATGCTGTATGCTGGTAACTTGTATTTCATGGACACAATTCATTATTTAATATACACCATAAATTTGTCTTTTAATGCAAAATTGATACATGTACAGAATTAACATTACCTAGTTTCTTAGTCCTGTATTCAGCTCTTTAAATAATACAGAAAAAACCCGGGAGTAAGAGCCTGGTTTTTAAGATCCTGTTAGGCTAAAATTTGCCAGTTGGGCCTCCTCTATACAAGAACCCATTTAGCAGCGTTCAGAGAAAGTAGTGTCCGATAGCCCGGGGCTGGTGGATTTTGCTATCGGGCTAGTGGCTAGTTTAGCCTTACATTCATGATCCTTTTTACACACTGACTGCAATGCAATGGTATTCAGATTTTATAAAAGGAATAAACTGAATAACACTAAATACTCTGATCTTCAATCGATTTTTTCTATAGAAAATAAGAATTTATTTAAAAAACTGAGTAGCCTCAATTTGTGCTAATTACCATTTATGTAAGAACCTGTTTAGGTTAACTTGGGAAAATGCCTGGGGGGGGGGGAGGGTAATACCTTACAAAGGCCATTACATAGATATGTGCCTCCCCAAAAGGAATGTTTTTGCGCCGTTTTGATTGAAGAATGGGTATAGACTTTGCCCATTTTGGTCTTGAATTGGGTATAGTTTTCGAGGGAATTACAGAAGTGTATGAACGTGTTTATCGTTTCGAGTCCAAATCAGTAAGAAAAAAGGAGAGAAATGCGAATTCGAAATGGCATTTAAGAAATCTTTTTTGTTGCTGTTCTAATCTAAGTAATGATGACGTAATTACTTAGAGGCCATGTCTGAAAACGGGTATGGATTTAAGATGTCAGGTCTGAAAACAGGTGTGAAAAATGACATTTTTTGGTCTTAAATAGGGTCAGGATAAGAACCGGGCATCACACCCCCTCCAATCTATGCAGATTCTTACTCGTGGGTTTTTACTGTAAGATTTTTGTAGACTTTTATGCATGACTGTATAATGAACATCATTCATAGACAGTTTGCTTTTTAAAATTCACTGTTCTTTATTAGGACTGGTTCAATACAATACCTTACTTCTTAATTTTTTGTATTATTTAATTTGAATTTTCTTTGACAAATGATGAAACCATTTTCACATTAATTTTGCTGTAAACAAGTTTCTGTTTTTTTGGTTCATATTCTGTATTTCTTTTTGTAACTTTATTTATTTCTATACTTCATATTTTATTTGATTTTATTCTTGCTGTTCAGAAACTTGGAATGTTTATTTATTGCCACTGTTAAACGTTAACTACACTGTAACATTAAAGTTACTGATTTTTACGACTAGTACTTTCTAAAAGGTCCGCTCAGATGTTTTGATATCTGTCTCTCAGGTAAATTACAATGTTGCATTACGCTAATATATAGATTTAGCCAAGGCCAAAAGCCAAGCTCTCAAGGGATCTTTTAAGAAATGCTTTTCTCAAGTAATTCATCGTCTGCCGTAAGCAAACTTTCTGCTTAAGCAGAAAGCAAACTGAATTGCGGACGGACGATTTTGTCACTACCAAAATTTCTTGGATGAATAGATAACCAAATTTTCTCACCCATGGTGCTCTGGTATAAGAATTATTTATCAATGCTGATCCCCAAGGCAAGGATGAAAAGCAGTAAAATTTGTTCTTTCAGCTCCATTCGAAATTTACTGTAGTACTCAATTGTTTTTACTATCTCTATGTTTTAAACCGTTCTCGCTTCTATGATAGTGTGTCAATGATATAAATTCGTTTTTTTTGGTTGAAGGTGTGGTTTTTTGTTTTTTTATTTCAACACTTTCTCCATGTATAAAATCAAATGAAAACAAAGAATGAGGCACAATAAGTCATTTAACCTGTCCTCGGACGTTTTTTATTCTTTTATTCGGCGATTTTTGGGAGCGCGGAGGACGAGATAAAAGGAAATATTTCTTTTCTCATTTTCTTTCATTTTCTCCTTTTCTCACCCCCACCCCGTTGCGCTAGCAGCCAATCAATCCCCCACGGTTTTTATCTTGAAACGCGCGCTCCACGAATTAGGGTCTACACTGTATGAAAATGCTATGAGTCATTAGAAGTTTCATGTAAGAAAAAACGGAAGAACTTAAACGTTGGCGCGACTTTCTTAAGATGGTTCCATTTCCATTACAGAAATCATAGCCATCAATGAACAAAAGCATTTGTCAGTGCATTCCCTAGAATGGATATTTTTATAAAAATTGGCTTTTGCTTCTGGTTTCCTTTTGATTAAAAAAGTGTCTTTTGGGTTATACTGCCCGTGTTCGGAGTTTTTACTATCCAAGTATCTTATTGAATCCCACTAATAGAAAAAAAATACCTCTTCATTGGCTTTTTCTATTAAAGGGAAATCAGGATCAATTTAGGTTTCTGGGAAGCTGCCCACCTACCCCTCCCTTAACTCAACGTTAACATTTGCGTCTCACTTGGGGCAAAATGTTGGGTTAGGGGAGGGGTAGGTGGGCAGTTTCCCGGAAACCTAAATTGATCCGAAAAACGTTTCACGGTGCTTCATGTTCCCTCTCACCAATCCCCTGGCGCTTGTTTTACGGCGTTTACCGACAGAGCGAAGCCTGGAGATGAAACATGTGTTAACTTAACGGCCCTGTTCCTGAACATTAAAGGGCGATAAGCGCTAATCTACGATCTAAATTTCAAGCCATGATTGCAGTTACCTTCCTATTCACCTCTTTAGAAACAAGGAGAGAACTGGGCCGAGTCAACTTTCGCTAAGACTTTTGGGAATGTGTCTAGACCGAGGGAAAAAATGTGGCAGATATCTGACCGGTGACAATCCCAGAGACGATTGCGAAACTCATTTCGGCTCCAGTTTCCTCGTTTCTAAAGTTCAAAGTATCATCACTGGATCTCGGAGTAAAGGCTCAACATAGGGAGGACGAAATGGCGACTTTCTTCC
>CALNXI010005714.1:0-10347 GCA_942486025.1 Porites evermanni | reverse complement strand
TTAACTTGCTTGGGAGGCCCTAATCCTCACGATTAGTACTCACGAAGTTTTTCGAGACTTTTTTTCTAGTTACCTGTGCATACAACAGTGTGGCCACAGGGCTTAAACGCCACTTCAGCTTCATTCTCCTCACAGAT
The DNA here is from genome assembly GCA_942486025.1 of Porites evermanni. NCBI lineage: Eukaryota > Metazoa > Cnidaria > Anthozoa > Scleractinia > Poritidae > Porites > Porites evermanni. Next base: position 10,210 of record CALNXI010005714.1, on the reverse strand, counting down.
GTAGCACTTTGGTTTCTCTTCTTTGCCTTCTATCCCTTTTTGTACCTCATTTTCAGTATTTTCTACAATTGTTTGTGATTCTCTCTGCCTGTTTGTTTGGTTAGGCTCTTGTTCCCCTTCTCCAAATTCCTGATCCGCACCGCTATCATTCACTAATTCTCCATTGTTCATCTCCTTCACTTGAACGGCTACATCTGAGCTGCTGTTTGAGAATTCCGCGGTGAAAGATTCTTGTGGCACTTGATTTGTGACTTCCAGAACAATATTCTCCTACAGAAACAATGAACAAAACAAAATGCACCCTGACGTTTGGAAAACTCGTTGGAAACTCATGGTGAGAAAGTTTCAGAAGACAGTTAAGAGCTCTGAACCAAAGAACGCAGATTTTCTTTATGTTAATGGCCAGACAACATATATGATGCTTTCTTTGGTTTCAAAAGAAACAATTCTGACACTTCTAGATCCTTATATTCATTCTTATAAAATGGACTCAATAAGTGATACTTCGCCCCTTGTAAGGGAATCCAGATTCCGGAATCTGCCAAATTTTTGCCTGTGGACTCAGGAATGCTTGGCTTTAGAATCCAGAATTCAGCTCAAGGAGTTCAGAATCCCGATAACGATTGGAATCCCGAATCCAGTACCTGGTATCTGGAATTCATAGCGTGGAATCCAGAATCCTTGACTGTCTTAGATTACCTTTCATGGGATAAGATAACTACGTCTACCTCTCCATCAGACGATCTTAAGAGTAAACATATTTTAAATCAAGGCCACGCAAAACCTGCTTCAGTTCGGTATGCGACAAACGCAGACTGCAGACTTGAAGACTGATATCATATGTTGTCGCACACCGGCTTCAATTGGATTTATTGTGATCAAAGGATTCATTTGTATACGTATAAATAATTTTGTACTTGTTACCTGAATTTGCTCCATGGTATTGCCCAGAAGGTTGTTTTCTGGAGGTTCTTTTTCCAGATTTTCTTCTTCTTCTTCTGTTTCTTGCATATTCACTTCTTCATCTTCATCATCTTGTAGAATTGCGCTGCCTGGGCTTTGGTGGCCTGTCTCACTGGATTCTTCATCCTGAAAAACGTTCTGGTCATCTCTTTCTGAAGGCGCCTGTCCTTGAGCCTCCATCCCCATCCCCGTGGACGCTGAGCCACTGTGACTTGAGACCTGAGATACGCTTTGCTCTGGGTTTGTAACCTTGGTGCCACCAAAACTTGGAACTTTTTTAACTTGTGCATTTCTGGAAAGAGCATAAAATTCATTACCTAATGACTAGGGCATATAATAATTTTAACCTGGCAAAGTTTCGATCTAATGCTTCGTTTTCTCATCAGTCTTGATCGTGGGATACGTAAGCACCAGGATGGCCGAGTGGTTAAGGCGTTGGACTTAAGATCCAATGGGCGTGTTGTCCGCGTGGGTTCGAACCCCACTCCTGGTAATCTTTTTTTACTTTAAATTCCTCTCAGTGTTGATCGTGTACATAGATAGTTAGAGTTGATAAGTAATCTCTCGCCACGTAAGCACCAGGATGGCCGAGTGGTTAAGGCGTTGGACTTAAGATCCAATGGACGTGTTGTCCCCGTGGGTTCGAACCCCACTCCTGGTAATAATTCTTTTTACTTTAAATTCTTCCAGTACAAGCAATGACCTTCAAAACAAAAAATGAACAAAGTTCTTAAGTTTAGTTATACGAAATTATAGTGGTACTTGGTTCAAAACTGCCGCTGGAATGCCATTGATTTTTTTTTGTATTTTGAAGCTTAGACAATGTTTGCAGTAAATGACGTAATTGAAGCTATGTCCACATGAGATTTAAAGAAGCATGTCATTAAAATTAAATTCATTTTATTATATAGCTACAATTGTACGCGCGCTCTGATTGGCTGTTTTCTTGTAATAACCTGACATTACTGGCTGGGTGTCCGAGGCATATACAATCTGTGTTGAACTTGATAGTAAACATCCTTATGGTCAATTGACAGCTGTCAAAAAGGGTATCCCTGACCAGCGTCATCGGGCCTAAGCGTACAACTCATTGAGGTGGTAACGTGAATTTTAAAGTTATCCACTGACCGGCTGATCGCAGGCTCAGGTCCATAATGACAAAGGCCATATAACAAATAACTTGGAAACCTCGCCCGTTCGATCATTACCTCGGCCTTGATGTATTAACTGAAAGGACGAGGTTAATAAGTAGTATACTTATGTATTATAATTACTTTTTCAGGAATCTGCAGCCTTTATTACGCCCATCTTTTGCAACAATATCTTACTTTGATAAAAGTACATTCATTCACCGGAGATCTTAGCAAACTCTACTGAGCTTTTAAAAGAAGATCCCCAATTATGGCTTGCCACTAATTAAAATTTCAGTCAGTCGCCGCTGTTTGTGGTAACATTACCTATGAAGAGCTTGACTTTACTACGAAATAAAATAAATAAATTAATAAATATTAAGTAAAGAATAAATGAATGGACGAATGAATGAATGAAAACAAAGTAAAATCTATCATAAAAGCTAAATTGAAACAAAATAAAACAAACGGTACCCTGCCGAGTTTGCGATTTCACGGATAAGTTGTTCGACTTCTGTTCCATCACATCTGTCCAGTGGTGTTTCTCCATTCTTATTCGCTTGAAGCACATCGGCACCATAGCTTAACAAACAACGTGAGACGGCCGCATAACTTACACTGTTTCTTCCCCTTAATAGCAAGCGAAGCGCAGACTGTGAAAATAAAGATAATAATATTTTATTTGACTGAAAGCCTGTCTGAGACTATATTATATATTTGGCGCGCCCTTCTCAACCTATCAAAAGTAAAGCTGTTTCCTGTGTTAGCGCAGACTTACGTATTGTCGACGAGACGAAAAAAGGCCTTGAGCCGTTTGAAACTTAACCCTCTATCGCGCTCAGTTACGAGCTGATCAACTCACCAGTTGACCGATGCTGCCTTTGAAGATTGTTTCCTTTGCCAGGGTGATATGCAGCGGTGTATCATTGTCTTTGTCCTTTGCATTGACGCATGCGCCATAGTCCAGGAGAATTTCGCACATGACTGAGTAACCTTCACTTGCTGCTAAATGAAGCGGTGTCTGATTTTCCTCAGTCGGAGCATCGACACGGCATCCTGGCTGATAAAGAAAACTGAAAATGTCAGAGCAAAATGCAACATTCACTCCCAAGTTTTTTTTTTTGAAAGTTTACTTATAATATCATAAGTGCAAAATATAACAAACAGCACTGGGCCGCATGTACAATCAGGTTAAAAGCTAATCTATCCATGCGGGTATTGCAACCTTAGGGCAAACGATCCTGCGTCCTGCACTTCTGCATTTCTTTTTATAGCTGAAAGGTCAGTTTGCCTCTTCCTGTACCCTTCTCCTTCCCTTTTACGCATGCGCATTGGCCTACGCAAGCTACAAATTGCATAGCAGCTGATAAGGTGATACTCGGAAAAGAAATATCGAAAAGTGTCAAATGTTTTCAAAAAACACAAACGTTTCGGGTTTATGACCCTTCTTCGGTGTGAGAAAAAACCGTTGTACAGTACCACGCAATATCATAGACATCATAAAAATGTTCGAAGCACGCGCACGCGTAATTGCGCACGCAGGATGTATATAACGTCCCAATTCAAATGAAACTGAAATTGATATTCGGTCCTTTCGGCTGAACGGTGCCTATTTGAAAAATCAACTGCATCTCACGTTGCCTTCGCTGAATGTTAGTAACAGTGCATAATGCCACACCACGCACCTGGACATCAGAAATACTGTGGCCAGTGGAGTTGAAATGTTGGGCCACAGGAGACCCAGGAAATTGCGCATACGGCTGATACAACTAGTCGGGGACGCTCTTACGCTGATGGAACAATCCTCTTTTCAACCTGCATTTACCTGTAGCAAGAGAAGCTTGGCTATTTCACGATGATCATTTATTGCAGCAATATGAAGAGTTGTGAAACCATCGCTTTTGGCAACATTCAGAATATCCCCCGCTTTTGCAAGTAACTTTTCCACAGCTCTGTAACAAAAAGGATGTATTTAAAAATCTACATTAATCTGCTTCCCTGCATTAGCCGTTACTGGAAGAAACTTTACACCGCACTTGACACAATTGAAACCTTATGGCTTGCTACAGAGACAGTATAGTAACGCGCGCAACTTGTTTGTGGGCGTTTTTCCTAAAGTTTGGACCTTCTCCAGATTTGGATATCAGCTGCATCACTCCTTCTCGTTTTACTTCCCAGTGTTTGAATATATGATATAAAATATTCCCTCTGTGATTGATATACTTTGCTTCTCAGTGCGTAGATATCCAATAAAACGCTCCTCTTCATTTATGATACATACTTCCTCAGTGTTTGGATTGTACGTGAGAAAAAAAAAAACTCCTACTCGTGTTTGTTATATTCTTTAGCGTTATGAACCCAGCATCCCGGCCTTCCGGCTTTTGATACGTTTCTTCTTTTCAGCAATTCGATATCCGATGAAATACAATTTTTGAAGCTGGTATTTACTTCGGCATATTTTTATCACGTACCTTGTATTGCCTTTCAAGACGGCATACTGGAGATAATTGAAGCCTCTTTTATTAGTCACTGTCATTGAAAGCCTCGGGTTATTCAACAGCATGTCTACCATGTTGTGTTTTTCACTAGCAATGGCGTCATATAGAGGAGTATCACCAGCCTCGTCCTTTAAAATAAAATAAATTAAAGTAAACAAAAAAATAGAAATAAGTAGAATTGTAGTAGTAGAGGTTAAATAGCTACACCCTTAAAAGAATCGGGAAGCAAGGGTGGCGCAGTGGTGAGAGCACTCGCCTCCCACCTATGTGGCCCGGGTTCAACTCCCGCCGTCGACGCGATATGTGGGTTGAGTTTGTTGTTGGTTCTCTCCCTTGCTCCTAGAGGTTTTTCTCCAGGTACTCCGGTTTTCCCATATCCTCAAAAATGAACATTTCCAAATTCCAATTCGAACAAGAATCAGGTAGACGAAAAACCTCCATGTGGATGTGCTACCTGCAAATCGTTATTTATTTATTTTATTTATTTATTTATCATACGTGTCCCTGGTCAAACTGATTTTTTTACGCACTCCTTTTGCTTCTAAGCTCGTCCCGAGCCTGGGACGGGCTAAGTTTTAATATTTCAACCGCACTGGTCATCGTCATCTCAGTTGCTACCACGTACTCTGCACTCCTTCATTATTCCCATTCATGCACTCCTTCATCATTTTCCATCCATCCCAGTTATTCTTTTCACCTATCCATCCACCTACCCACCAAGCCCTTAATTCTGGGTCTATTCATTTACTGTACCCTGTAAAGTAAAAACTGGGAAACGCCCAGTCTAGCCCTTGGGATGTGTGAAGTTGGTTTCTGGATATGTGAATTTCACCAAAGCTATTTTAAATCCAATTAAATGCTTGAATTAATCGGAAGTTGGTTTCCGGAGAGGTCCACATTCAGCGTTTTTAAGAGAGAATAGGCCGTTTGCATGATTTATTGCGTCACTTTACTACTACGACTAGGGTCCTTCAGGGTTTTGCTTTCTTGTGCAAGTCGGGCTTTTGTTATTTAAACCTCACTGCGGCTACCAAATTTAAATATCAAAAGAAAGACCAAAAGAATTCTGGTCGGAGTGGTAAAATGACACCATCGTGCAAATGGCCGATTCATCAGTCGCCATTACAATTTTCTGCATTATTTTCTTTGAGGCAGTTACGCGTGGACATGATGACGTATCTAACAATCGATTAAAAGTTGGGGACGTCCGAGGAATCAGACTTCCGTTTAATTACGACATCTAAAAATAACTTAAGTGAAGTGACATATCCCGGCCAAAGCCCTAAGAATCCCTCAATATCCCATTTTTCTCTCTTTAGAAAATGTAGTATTGACCTAAGACCGAAAGACCTATATCGATATTTACTATAATTGTCTAGATGAAAATAAAAATAAAATAAAACAAGTAAAAAACAACAGAAACAAAAAACAAAAAACAAACAAACAATCAAACAAACAAAAACTAAACAGAACAACTGCAACAGAAACAATAACTAACAAAACAAAACTTATTTGTTCTTTTTTCATGCTGTTTTATTTTGTTAAAATTGTTTACAAAATTACCAGGAGTGGGGATCGAACCCACGCGGACAACACGTCCATTGGATCTTAAGTCCAACGCCTTAACCACTCGGCCATCCTGGTGCCCACAAACGTCAAAGCAATTGTTAGGACAATGCACTCGAGGCTTTTGTGTGGCGTCGTAGTATGGTGTATATGGTTAAATATAAATATTACATGCTTTTCAAAAAACAGACAGCTTTTTTGCCCTCATACAAAATATTATATGGAAGTTATAGTACCTGAAGATTAACATCACATTCAGGGCTCTGTGTCAGGAACCGTACCGCCATATCATTGTCGTTTTTCACAGCCAGATGCAGTGGGGTACTTTTGTTATCACTGTTCTGTACATTCGGATCAAAGCCTTTCTCTAACAAGAGTTTCAATGCTTCTCCAGTTTTATCCCTAAAGTTGAAATACCATATGTTATTTGCTTTTCTTCAAAAAATTACCACTCATTCATAAGAGATATTTTTTTATGAAAAGAAGAACGGTAAATGATTGCATAACTGGCCGGAATTTTGAAAATGGTATCGCCAAATGGTCCTCTTTCTCTTTGTTTTTTCTCGGCCAAAACATCTCCAAAGTAGCCAATATAAAAACTAATTATTGCTTTTCTCTCTTCTTCCCCTTTCTTCATCCTCGTTCCTCGCTCTTTTTTATTCTCTTCTTCTTCCTTTGCTAGTGTGATTCTTGAGCTTATCGGACGCAAAAATTGCTCGATGGAGACGGTAATAAAACATGTAATGGTTTATGGAAAATCTACGAAGTAAATTTACCCATATGTTGCGTGATGAAAAGCGGTGTATCCCTGTGAATCCTGTGTATTTGAAAGAAAAAAAAAAGAAAATAATATTATATTATTGAAACAAGAGAAATCTAATGAAAAAGATCTCTGGTTTCTTTTGATATATATATTATTATGGTTAACGTCTTTACGTCGATTTTTGCGTCCATGAAAAATCCCTTAATAAAATCCTCGCAGTTTTTATTAAAATGTGAGGCTAGTTTGACTTAGAAGCTTGAAGTGATATGGAATATTAATGGTTTGAGCGTAATCCAGTGCTTTTTTCTTTAGATAAATTGTATGAAAAAAAAATAATAATAATAACATAACTGAGAAAATCATTTGCATTTACATATGTAAAATTACACGAATGAATCATATTTGCCAATACCCGTCTATTTCTAAGCTCTACATATCTTTGTCTTTACCAGGATTTCTCGACTAGCTCCCCTGTCGATTAACTCTCTGATGATGTCACAGTGACCTTCATGACATGCTATATGAAGCCCTGAATGTGCACCTTGTACCTCGTCAATCTGAGGAGGAAAAAAAAGGCATTCTTATACTCCAGTAACGAAAATAAAACAGCAACAAATATTTGTGTTCTAAGTATGAGAAGTTAGAATGCCGAACACTAGTTTACGCTATTGGGAGTCGGTAATTGTAGTTGTAAGGATGATTTTTGACCATAATTATTAGCTAAATTTCAGACTTCCTTCAACCAGTAGCCAACAAGAGAGAATAATGAGACGGAGAGAGAAACTTAAGGCGTTGGCCGGGATATGTGAATTTCACTAATAAAAGTTATTGTTAGAGGTTGTAATTAAACGGAATTCTGATTCCTAGGACGTCCGTACATATTAACCCTCGGACGTATAAGAGGGGACCCCCCTAAGGTTTTTCTGCTTTGTTTTCCTAGACGATAAAACATCAGCAGCTGAAGTTTTCTGTAGCTGTTCGTTCATTCCTCGCACGCATTTTGAGACAAGTTTACGGATGGTTAGTTATTATGGTTACGAGATATGACATCATAAGTAGCAGGTGGTCAAGCCATTTTTGAGTGAAAATGTACGTTTTTCCAACATCTATCCGGAATAAAAACAAATTTCGTGGATAAAGTGATGCAAAGTCAATGTAATTATTTAAGTGTCATTTTACATGATAAGCGCAAAAAATTATCAATTCTCACTGTTTTATTGATTTCTAATTCTTAATAACATCCAAGATAACGGCCAAGAGGGCGACCATGTTCGGTGACGTCACGACCTCCAGCAGCACCACCACCCCCACAAAATATACCTTATGTTGTAGAGAAGATGAAAGGCTTTCCACTGAAGGCAAAATCGATCGTTTCAAAATACTCCAACATATCGAAAACTCAAGGGTGGGGTGGGGGATCCTCCTTGAACCACTTTGGGGGTATGACTTTGCCTCTGGGTCCGAGGGTTAATCGATTATTAGATACGTCATCAAGACCTCGCGCGACTGCCCCAAAGAAAGCAGTGTAGAATATTGTAATGGCAACACCTCAAGAGAGCATGATGTCCCATTATTCTCTCTTGGCAACACTGAATAAATTTATGTGGATTTCCCCGGAAACTTTCGTGAGATTCACAGATCCTAGACTAGACTGGTTGTTTCCCTCTCTGTCCAATAACTCTTTTTTAGTTAATAAATCAAGCTACCACTCTGTCAGTTTAATTAGTGAAGGTGCGTCCATTGATGCCTTGTATCGGCAATGTTGTTCTGTCGAATTGCAACATGGAACTCTTCTGATTGGCTATCACTATGTTGCACGGAAAACTGGGTCGAGATTCGTTCCCACAAACAGTCCCATAAGGCAGTTCGACATGACACTGGCCCAGTCTCTTGCCCAAACCCCAAACTGGCTAATTAATGTTACAGTACCATTTCTGGATTGGCGTCAAGAATTTCTTTGACTTTGGAAAGTTGGTTGGACTTGCAAGCGCTAACAAGGTTGAGGGCCCTGTGTTCCGCCATTTGCTCAAAAGCGTGATGCATACCAAGAAAATCCCTAAAAAGGCGAAATAAACCTGAAAAATTGAAAAAAGTAGTTCATATTGTAAGAGTGTTATGAATAATATCACTTAAATGCAGGGAAATTTAACAGGTGATCTATAGATCCTGGGTGGAAATATACTGGATGGGGCAGTTGGGAACATTTGATCTGCGTAATTTATTTGGTGTTAACTTTCTCATCTGACTTCTAAAAACCTATGGTAGTGGCCACTACATGTGTCTATAACCTGTTTGTATGTCAACGATCGTCACTTTCCTTAAGAATAGCCTCAATGCTAGAATTCGTTACTAGGGCGTACAAGTCGGAGCAATGCAAGTTCGCAATAATAACGTAACAACATCGAAATTATCCATCATTATACCTAATGGATCTTCACTGCTTCCATCTTCGCTAGACGACCTTTCACCGGGTTCTGGGTCTGTAACACACGTGACTGCGGCAGGATTCAGCATCCACTTATCACCTTCCACTGAAACAACCAGGTCACCCGTGCCATCAACCTCCAGGACCTTACCTGTACGACCAAGAATCTAAAGCAGCAGAAGAACTCTTTAGGTATCGTTGTGTAATCGAATTACTTATTAACTAATGGCAGTCAATAATCAGCAGCACCAAGCGTTCTGAAATCCCTAGCAAAACTACTTGAGAACGTTTTTCCTATCATGTACAGTGTCCTATAGGAAACAAAACTATTTCCAAAACAACTGCTTTGCTGAAAGAATGCCCCTTCCCCAAGTTCAATTTTGCTTCCTACAAACGCCGACGAATCAGGCTTTCTTTTGAACACACAACAACATTGTTTCCAGGGGCAGGGGGAGAGGGAAAAATCAGTATAGCTACGATGTTTAGAAAAAGGCTTTCCAATTATGCAATTTTCAAAACAGTTTTGTCCGAGATTGCAGCCTGAATAGCTGGCAGGATTCGAAGCGGGTGTTGTAGTTTTTTGACGGCCGAATGGCTCTACGAATCAAATTGTGTACCCCGGATATAACAATCATGCCTGCTACAAGGAGGCTTTAAGTGTGGAAGCCTTTCAAATTGTTTGTACGGGCCTCCTCCACTCTTCAGCTTCTTTGTTTTTAATGATGCTCGAAGTTCAAAAGTGAATGATGTAAAACTGATGAGTACCAAATTTAATGACCGCAATCACTTATGCTATACCGGTGTGGTCTACTCTGGACTACCAGCTTAAGCCATTTGAAGATCATCGTTGACCTGTATCTTCAGC